>APFE030858340.1:15453-33114 GCA_000404065.3 Pinus taeda
GAGAGAGAGAGAGATAGAAGTAGGGGGGAGAGAGAGAGAGAGAGATAATGAGGGGGGATTCACTAAATGAACCTCTAATGTATCACGTGCATTCATGGCATACTAAACAATACCGATAGTTTGACTATGTATTGGAAAATACCTCTAAATATCACATTATTTAACTCCCTACTAATACAAACCCAATACACGTTCCCAATTTAAAAAATCCCTACTTTCACTAGATATTATAGGTATACATTTTTTCATTAACATCTATTCATTAACATTTTTGTATACCTGCCAATATAGAAACCCTTTACCCTCTATATATCATCAATATGAATGTACGTGGTTTGGTATTGCTTCCCTAGTGAAACTCCCATGGTGTATTTCGATGGTTGTGTATGTTGCACACAAACCACAAGGTACTAATACTTGAAAATATTTTGAGACCGAGAATGGAAAAAGGGAGCATGATGGAACATGCATATGCATTAAAACTAGATTACATAGGAAATAAATTAAGTTCAATATTACTTCCATAATTTGAGATGCAAAATCCAAAGTTGATTAGTGTTTTCCAATTGTGTGGGACAGATTAAGAATGAAATAATACCAGATCAAGTATTCTTTTGTTTGATGTTTTATTTATGTAAATTGCTACAAATCAATTTCCTTACATGTTTAATACTTTGTAAATAAAATTTACTTTATTTGTTATTATCAAATAATTTTGTGTTATAAGCATGTTATTTTCCTTGTAAAATTAGATGATAAATTTAGTTTTAGCAAGAGGACTCATGGTTGGGTCTTCACATGTGGTATCAGAGCTAGATTCAAAATCTAGAGCCTAAATCCCACAAACATTCCTTTTGTACTCTTTTGTATACATTGAGACATGAAAATACATATACCCTCTAACATGATTGTTGTGATGATATATATTTTTATGTGGCATCTTTTGTATGATGATTTTGCAAAACACTTGTTATCATAGATTAATCCATAGAAAAGTCAATATAAACAACAAGAAATATAAACTCCCTTCCACTAAAACCATTATGGTTATAGCCATACAATTTGAACTAAGTTTCCTTTGTAGATTCTACAACAATTTTTCTAAAAAAATAACATTTGTTTTAAAAATAAAAAGATCCAAATAAATATCTCATAACTAGTCATATTCCTTCAAATCCCACAGCTAAAATTAGTTGCTTAGTTAAAATCAAATTTTTACCTTTGAATATAAATACTCTGTGAATTGAATTTCTATACTAATATTACATAAGTAATTAATAATAATGAGTTCGATTAAGTGTTGTTGTTGGAAATGCATCAAATTATATTTGTTATGTGAATTGTCTTTGTATACTAATATTATATAAATAGTTAATACGAATGGGTTCAATTAGGTGTTGTTGTCGAAAATGTGTCAAATTATATTCGTTATGTTGTTGCTAGCAATGTGTCAAATTATATCTCTTAAGTGAATTGAATTTGTATACTAATATTATATAAGAAGTTAATAAGAATGGGTCCTATTACAAGCCATTTTGTCATGCTTCTTAAGTGAGTTGACTTTGTATACTAATATTATATAAGTAGTTAATAAGAATGGGTCCTGTTACAAGCCATTTTGTCACAGTTATGCAAAAAGCCCTTGTAAAAACCCCAATTTAAAGTTCATGTAATAAAGTTAATAAAGGAAAAATAATAAGACCAAGGTCATGGGAAATGTATTCCAAGATGAATGTTGGGTCAAACATCCTAGTGGGTGTCACTTTTGGTTTATTATGGCTAAGGAAATTGACAAAGAAAAAGTGACATTACTTGACATTTATTTATGAAAATAAGGGAAAATAAGAGAAAAGGGAGAAGAAAGGTCACAAGTTTGCATGAAAGGAAAATTGAAGGAAAAATAGAGGAAAATGAAGAAAATAGAGGCCTAGTAATAAAAGGGCTTATGAGGATCACTTCACAACTTTTTGTCAATTTGACTTTGGAATTAGTTTTAGAGAAAGAAGAACACTAATAGGAGGAAGCAAGAAATCAGGTAAAGGAAGAAAAAGAAAGGAAAAAGGAAGTAAGGATAAGAAAGGAAGGGTGGATCAATCAACTTCAATAGGAATACTTATAGGTAATAGGTTGCATGTATGATTTCCTATTTGGTTGCATGGTACAATCATTTGCGTACTTGGTTCTTTTGCTATCATTGTCATGGGTTTTATCGGGTGTGATAGTGGTTTCAACCCTCCCTTTCTATTTATGGATATCCATGGTGTGATGGGGTCTGATTATTTGGTTGAGCTTTAGATTTCCATAAGATTTTGGTACTGGGTGACGTGGTATTAGGAAAATTCCAAAGGGTTGGGGGTGGAGGTGATTTAATATCCAGGAATCCCTCGACATGTGTGTGGAGACATGAAAATTCCTCAAGGTAATGGTGAAGAAATTTTGAGTCATCCAAGATTTTTTGGGCTTAGTGATCTCTTGGTTGGTTTTGGCGAGATCATGGTAGTGTGAGGGTGGAGGTGGATTAATCTCTAGGAAGCCCTCGTTCTTTATGCATCAGTTTTCTTATGTGATTTATTGATCGATTTTGTCAAGATCAAGAGAGAATGAGGGTGGAGGTGGTTTAATCTTCAGGAATCCCTGGTTGTTTATGTATTGAGTCGCACATTCATGATTTGAATATGGCATTGGGATGATTGACTGAAAGGAAGATTTGGTTCAACTCAACCTATGGTTGGGTGGTACGTGGAAGTCCTTCACTTGGTTGGATTTTACATATGTTATTAAGAGATATTTCCTATTGTATTCTTGTTATTATGTAGCTTTGACAATTTTTCTATCATGGTTATCATTCTAGTTATATGTTGGTTATAAGCGTGGTTCCATAACAGGTTCTAGCTATGGCTCTTGATATGTTTTGACTAGTTGATGAATGGTTAATGCATGCATGACCTTAGAAATGTTATTATAGCTATTATGAGATGGAATTAGACCTTCTTGGTGATTCTAAGATAAGTTTCAGACCACCATGTTTAGATATGCATTCATGACCTCTAGATTACATGTTCACCATATGTTTGACGAAATTACTGTCATGGCTAGTCATGTTTAGGTCAATTCCTTGATCAATATTTGTACGTATGGATTTTTCTTGATGTTATTTATCAGTTTGGAAAGTCTCATTGAGTTCTGGGAAGTGGCTTAGAGGCTAGCTTGAAATAGTGGCCCAGAATTTGGGACCACACCCTCTAAACTAGAAGTTTTGGGCTATAACCGCACCCTTGCAGGCTTATGCATGTGGTTGGATGCATATAACTTTATGTAGGCCTTGTAATGCATTATTTCTTTTATCATCTTCCTTGTCTGCTTTCCCTAGGAAATTGAGAAACTTGTTTTGGGAAATGAATTGTTCCTTTGCATGATGTATTTCCTCCAAACTAGCAGTAAACCATTGACCATTGCTCACAAACTCACTAGCATTCAAGTGTTCCATGAGTTCACTTTCATCAACAATATTATTTTGATTAGTAAGAAGAAGTTTCCTTCTATCATTACCAAGGGCTTGCCCTGCTCTCTTCAACCATTTCAACTTTCTCTGTGGTATTGGATAAGCTTCTTCAGAAAAAAGAAGGATATATTACTCACCAATATTCAAGTGGGTAACTCCAATTTGGACCATTTCCACTTCCATGTCAAACCTTCCAGTTATAAAGGGACCTGCACTTCACAAACACCATTCAATTTATTCAATCATTATTCCCCTTAAACTTTACATGTGTTTTTTACTTCTTATAGAGAGCGCAAATCAAACCTTTTGTAGAGGTAGATATATAAAAATAAAAACATGGATGGATCGAAGCCAAAGTTGGCATAGTGAAGATACATTAAAAATTTTAACAGACTTCTCTTTAGCTTAACACAAATCTGCCTCAACTCAGGAGTGAAAAACAAAACCCTCATAGAGGCATTGATGTAGAAGCAATATTTTTTAGAAACCTATGAAATAATCATGGACAAGCCCTCTTTCTGATAGTGCACATGGTAACTCATTACTAAAAATAATAAATAAATAAAAACAACTAGAGACAATTAAGTACATTATATGAAACTGCATGGTTGCCAAAGGTTTTGCAAAATTGGTTGCTACTGAATATAGGACTCGTTATGTTATTGTTCTTTGCAGAAAAGGGGCCCCATTTTAGGATAAATGGTTGGCCCAACAAGCAAGAAATATTGTGTTATATTAGGATGCAATTAGAATGATACATATCTCCTTATGTAAGAGATGGTGTGAAGAATCCTTTTATAATCTAAATACTCCATTCATTTTTGAGATCTTGTAATTTTTAGATTAGAGTTGGCTATGTAGATCTTAGGAAGGATGTACATTTTCAGGAAGTATATATATCCTCATGAGATCCAAGACAACATATTGGAAAATTAGCGAGCATGAAAATTGTAATTGAAAATTTATATTGGAGAAGATAATAAAAATCCACTAGGGAAAGGAAAATTAAGATATCATGTAGGAAAAGTTAAATTTAGATCTACAGTTACGAGAACATTTGAAGAAAATGTTGAGAATTGAAAAAGATAGTGAACATAAGCAAAGAAAGAACTAGTTGATATTATTTCCATTGTAGGTCATAGAAGAAGGGTTATACCAGTAACACTAGTAAGAACCCATACGTAATATATGTAACTAAGACATTATTAAAGGCAAACAACATATACCAGTTAACAGTTCTATTTGCAGTAACACTCAAATCAAATTTGAGTCAGATAATATTTATTGTCTGCTAATTATTTGTAGCACTAGATGGAGCAATAAGATGAGAAAATATTAGTCCAATTCCTGGTGATCTCCATTGTATTTGAATGTCTCACAATTTCTACCTGCATGGTTGTTCCTCCTTTTCTAGGTTCATGGTGAGGAATACTACGTAGAGTATGGGATGATTGAATTCTCAAAACGTAGACCTTGATTCATCTAAAGAACTTTCTTTCCAAAGGATTGAACTTTCCTTGATACTAGAGAATTTGACTGCTCACTGCTTACTTGTCCAATTGTACAAATTTCCTTTCTTTCTTTTTGGTGTCATCAACTTGTTTAATGATCAATTTGGATTCTGAGAATATACATATTGTTAGGTTGTGGAATTGGACTATAGAGTGTGCCCCAGCCTACAGTCCCCTTTTAGTTTCTCCTATATTTGTTCCATGTTCCCATGTAATGTTATCATGTCTATTTCACAATGCTCTTGTTGAACTTTCCCTTCAAAAGTTTGGAAAGTCAAGGCTAATGGAAATAAAGAGTTTCCTACATTTGTAGCCCATGGTGCAACTATTTCCAGAGGACTTATAATAATAGAAAATGTCATCCTCACCAACAAAGTGGTCAATAGGTTCATTCCAACATCAAGGGAACTTTGGAAAAGTATCATAGAAGTAATACTGCTCCTATATTGTGGCTGGAATGTTATGGAGCAACAGTACATGAATTGTCTTTGGCTAGGGATCAACTACACATGCTTTTAAAAGCTACTGGAACAACTTCAACCTTTACACTAATTCAACTCCTTTGTCCAAGATAAAAATAATTAAACATTGAAGGATAACATGATTTGAGAGTAAAGGAAATCAACAATATAAATTTTGGGGGCAAATAAGACATATAGGTATATTATCTTATCTCTGAGATATGCCAAATTCATGAAAGTAATCCAGAAGCCATATTTGGTACCTAAAGAATTTTGAAGCTGTGTGTAGATCCTAGTGGTAAGAATTAGTTGATTTACACTGCGTGAAGATTGTTGGAGTACATCCATGGTACTCAAAGATATTAAGAATTCAAAGGCTATTTTAGCCAATGGAGTGTGCATGCAAACCAAGGTACACTACCCCAACACCTTTGCTACAACGAAAATAGTTAAGCTATTGAAGGAAAAAGGATGTTATTATTGGATCTAGAACTGCCCAATTTTCTCACTCCCACTCTCTCCTTTTCCACTATGTTAGAAAACCCATGTAACAAGTGAACTAATCCATGAATGCTTGTCCTTTTTTTAACATAAAATTCCTATAGAAACACATAACAAGATACATACCATAGGTGCAAACTATCACACATGGTTTCTAGTTTTCAACCCCTAGCTAAAGATACCATTGGATTTATTGTTCTATTAATTACTATACGTTTCACCAATTGTTCCTTCTAATGTTGGATTTGGCTAGGATCAAGAAGCCTCTGATACATTGTTACAATGACAAGATGTCAATTCCACTTAAGAGAGTAGCATTCAAGTTGATGTGCCAGTATACATAGTGCACTGTTTCAACTAGATATAAGTTTATAATCATTTTCCTAACTATCTTTATAGCCTTTATGGTGCTCACCATGACTATTGAACTTAAATTTGAAAGAGTGGGAGGTATTGGAAATGTAACATTCTACAATATAAGTTGATAAGAATTTGTTGGAGGCCAATAAATTAATGTTTGATTGTCATCTGAAAGCTAGAACTATCTCCATTTGCATTTTACTGTGAACATGAATTTACATTGTAATTCCCAAAATATACCAACAACAAATTCTAATGAAGACCAATGATTAATGTTTGATCGTAAGCTCATAGAAACTCTTATCTGAAATTGCAAACTATCTCCATTTGAATTTTATTGTAAATATGGCTCTACATTATAAATCTCACTGACCAAATTATAGTGCATCAACTAAAATGCAACCATGAAAACCCCACACTAAAATAGCTTAGAACGCTTATAACACAAGCCCTAGATGCAAATCCCTCGATAAAAAAAAGAGGAGAGCTCAGGAAAGGATGAAGCCAAATAATTCAATCTGAGATGATTATTTTCAGTAATAGATGATTTTAAAAATTTATTCAATAGAAAAAAGAACAACTCAAACAAATTTTCACCCATAATCTATACTATTACAGCACAAAAATATCAAAGACAAGATTGAAATAAAGTTCCATACCTTTACAAGTTATTCATGGAATCTACATCTGCAGAGATGAATGTGCATCATATGGGAGTGTTGAAGAGTGAGAAGGGTGGGATGTAGTGATCAATAAATATAATTTGAGGACTAAAAGTTTTGAATTTGTTGTGAGGTTGAGTATTAGCATCCCAAGCTGACAGATGCCATTCGAATCCAAAGATGCCTCTAGGTATCCCATGTTGCGATATGAAAAAACAATTAAGGTGGAACAAATTGTGGTGCCAAAATTTTGTCGAAAGACTTTGATTTGTTTTAAATGCAGATAAATTACCATAACATTTTGGTGCCAAAATTTTGTCGAAATATTTTGATTTGGTTTAAATGTAGAGAATTTACCATAACATGGGTCAACTTTCATTTGGTTTAAATGCACAAAATTTACCATAACATGGGCCAAGGGGTATGGAATTAGTGGTCTTATGCAATGATATTTATGTCTGTCAAAGGGTATAATCTCTTAAAGTTCTAGTTGATTATGTGACCACTATTTGTTATATACTGATTCAAATTAAATGACTCAAAATCAAAATTATGTAGCATTTTTTTCTTGTTTCAACATAGATATAAAAAAGTATGGTAACATGTTCTCTCCTAAAGGTTTGACAACTATCATTTTTTTGAACTAAGCTTCCACCTATGACAATGAGGCCAATTCCCTAGATTTAGCATTATGATAGGATTTACCAATGGAGGAATTTCTATTGGGATCTTTATCTTTACTCATATTTTCACAACATTACCACATTTTAGACAGTAGGAATAACTTTCAAGGCCTTTACTAATTGACATGAAAAGGAACTTAGATAGGAATATGAGCACCATTACTATTCTTTCAATAATAAGAATTAGTATCAGGAACGAGAAAAATACCTTTACTCCTAAAATGAAGCTTCTCATGGTCAAGGACCATGAATTTAGCATTGAACAACCATATAGATACTCTCTAAATAATCTTAAGAATATATGGGATATCAATTCTATTAGGATTTTTTTCACACCATGTATAGGAGTCAAGGAATGTACCATGGGTAAGGGGGGTAAACAAGGGCATTAGGCCTTACAAGAAGGTTTCTAGTCTCAAGGTTTATGAGCTAGACGTAAAAACCACATAGATCTTCTTTAATGAATCTTTGGACTTAAGTTGAGATATGGTCACCATAAGAGGTATGTAACAACACCACATAAACCCCACAACAAAAAGTGTGTCGTCAATCTACGATGTGAGGAACAAATTCCTATTAACCCTTAAAAGCATTTTATATAAGTTTCAAATTCTCTTTCTTGTGCCTCCTTTTAAAGGAAGCATAAAATTATTATATATTGTAAACTTATTCTCTATATTGTATAAAACTGATATAATTTTAACATTATTAATGGATTCATAAACCCCTTTAAGGGGATCATTGAATCCATATACCTAAATTTTAACATTACAGATGGATTTGAGATTAAGGGGGTCTCTAAATTTTAACACTAAAGTTGTCTCTAAATTTTAACACTTATGAATCCATTTGTAGTGTTAAAATTTAGTGAAATGTAACACATCAGTACAAAAATTGCAATTTTCCATTTCAAGAGTGACACAATTAAAAACGACTAACATAAATGGCTAATTCATATACTTTATCCTTGGATTATAATAGTTGTTTACATTATTAATTTTTAATTTTTTCATTTATTATCTAGTCATATATTTTAGTCCCTGAATAGATTAGTCATATAAGTTAGTCATTTGTAGTTGGGTCACTTAAAATTGCTCAAATTTAGTAGTAATTCACTTGAAATAATTGTGGTGAAACTTTTTTTTAGTCATGTAGTCACTAATATCTCATTTTGTACTATTGATCATTGCTAAAAACCATGGGTGTTGATTTTTACCCACCTCTACAACCTTTTCCATCCCATCCACCTATGGATGTTGCATCCATAGACCATCCACCACCCCCTCAATTTTCACTACCTCTATTCAATACCTAGTGGTTTCTCTAGATAATTTCCATGTAATCCACCAATGATCATACCATAATGGTAGTTAAGTGGATGCAACAATAGATGTTGCATCTAAGTAGGTTATGAAACCAATTACTCTACGTGCTAGTGAATATCCATAATTGCACGAGACACTCATAGTGATATTATTCATTCATGGGTTTTTCTTTTATTATGAATTGAATTGATTCTAACATTTTTTTGTTTAAATTCCATGTTTTGACCCTTGTAACTATTGTAGGGTGGTATAATCTAGAGGTTGGAGTCATGGAGGAGGGAAACACCTCGTGACTAATTATATCATCTAGGGTGAGTTTTCGAGGCTTGAATAGTAAAGTATTAATTTGTAAGTGTGATAATTTATTGTGGAAGTAGATCTTATGAGAATGTTTTCCCTTATGATCACTGGAGAGACAAAAGCATGTCCCAAAAGGAAAAAAGTCGAACTCCTTCTTCCGGTAAGAGGAAAAATATTGACTTTGAGAAAGAAAATGATGGTGTCAGAGTGATCATTGGGACTCATTTTATATGCACATCATCATATGCCATACTTTTATGTTTTAGCATTAGATGCCATTTGTATATGAGAGCCATTTTATGTATAAATCACCTTATTCCATACTTCCATGTTTAGGCATGAGGTGTTTGTATATTGGGCAAGCTATGCCATCATGTTAAAAATGTACATTTTAGATAATTTTGGGTGTGCCTGTGTATTTCTTGGCACATGTTCTATGAATTGAGGTGTTTTTTAATTTAATGTTGTAGTGTTAGATTGCTTCATTGAATTTGCAGGTATGTGGTGATGATGTAATCCACCAATGGTGAAGTGAACACTCTCACATAGGCTTGGCTAGTTTTTAAAGACATGTCAATTATGCACATTCTTGGTGATAAATGTATTTGATGGTCATGCAAAACTAGCAAGGCCATCACATTAAATTTTAAACATATACGTTAACATAAATCTTTATTGAGAATACAATAATGTTTTGTTTCCCCTTCCATGTGAACACTTACTCATCTTATATTTATGTCTTTGGCTCAATATATCCTTTTTCACTAACATTTTTAGGATATAAACTTAAAAATACATTATTGTAAATAATAATTATATAAATAAAATTAAAATACTTTATTATAAATAAAAGCTATATGAACCAGTGAACATAGTTTATCGTAAATAATAATAAGATGAATAAACGAATACAATAATAACAATATGAATAAAATGAAAATACATTATTGTAAATTTTAACAGTATGAATAAAACAAGAGAGGCTGCATGGCAGCTAGTCCCTGCCTAGTTGGTCCAGCCACCAGCAGCCTCCCCTGTATGCCTCGCTGCCTTCATTGAACTTCGACTGCCTTCTCTAGACCTTGCCGCCTGCCTGAGGTCTATTGCTGCATGCCTTCTCTCGAACTTGCAGCAAAATTATGGACAGCCTGCACCAGCAACCTTCTCTCGAACTTGCAGCAAAATTATGGACAGCCTGCACCAGCAGCTTACACAGCACCTCAGCAACAAGCAGCAACACCCCAGTATTATCCTGGCTACTATTGAGGTCATGTTTCAGAAGTTTTGAAATGGCATGATTTTTACCTCTAATAATTTGACAACATTGCCATTTCCGAATACCATATGTACAAACAAAAACTTTTGAAGATCGTTCTGTGGGAAATAAGGCGCAAGCACGCATTTCTCTGAGCATTTCTTTCTGTGTAACTTGCAGCCAACGCAAGGAGATGTTGACCACTTCTTTGCTTTCGAGTCAATGAAGTTGTTCATCTGTAAAACATTTAATCCACGCATTTCTCAGCATTGTTTTTTTTCTTTGTCTGCGAAATGTTACGAAGACTCATCAGAAGTGCTTACCTTTCCACTACAGCAGGGTGGAATATAGAGAAAAATAAAAGAAAATTTCGGGTCGACTTTGACACAAAACTGCGAGGAATGTTCAGGTTATATAGCCAAGTGAAAGAATCGCTGAGGTAAGCACAATGAGCGAGAGAGAGGAAGAATTGTCTGTAGAGAACAGAGTTGCTAAAGCAACTGCAAAAGCGGAATTAAGCTCTTGGCAAGTTAAGCTGACGATTTTCGGAATGTCCAGGCCAGTTTTTTCCTTTTCTTGGATGCGTAGGCATGAAAGCAAGGAAATGCGTTAATGCACCTGCACCTGCATTGAATACTTTAGCAGAGAACGGAGTTGCTAAAGAAAGGAACTGAAGATGGGATCATGAGAAAGCAAATGCCTTCAACTGCCATGGGACCATCCGGTATTTTGAAAGCAAGAAAATATGAGATGGAACTCTTATGAATCGGTTATTTTGGGAGCAATTAAATAATAGTTGTAAATGATAAGGAATTAGAAGCATTAATGTATAGTAACTGTCACAGTTATGATGCACAAAGCAACCAAACAATATGTCCTCATAATGCAGAATACTCAATATATAAGACATGATTTATGTTGAAGGTCATGTCCAACATATGTTAATAAAGTAGCCAACGAAACATTGTAAACCAATTAGCGGAGCCTTATCTCTTGTCATGATTTAATGTAAATATATTGGGAGTTTGAATATAGAGTAATGAATACACGTAACTCATATAGGCGGTAGTAATAATACCTATGACAAAGCAAAAACCAACTAAACATTTTGTATAACTAATTATCAAGCAATAATACACACAACATTTGATGTAACGTATTGTTATGTAACATACATTGAATATCTATATGAGTTAATTCAAACAAAATAATCCAGAGGGATGCACGAAACACAAATACTAAAATAATTGATAGTAATTCATTGCAAACAATATCTTATATAATTTCACCATAACGCTGGAAGTGAAACAACAACAATAAAAATCCATTTCCCAACACATCATAGAATAAGCTTCGAATATTCCATTTCTGAGGACCGTAGGTTTTCAAATTAACACGGGGATTGAAACTTAAGTAAAATTACATGAATATCTCCTAGCTAGGAAGAATAGGTCATACGAGTTCTATAGAGTCTCACAAAAAAACCACGCAAGCCACGTGCATGCAAGCCACGTGCTTGTTTATCAACATTGCATGCTGTCTGTGAAGTCGAGACTTGTTTGTAGGCTCTCTGGTTTAGCGGCGTTTGTTGTCTCTGGCTTTTGTTTGATCTCTGTTTTGCCGTACTCTGCACAGTTCTTGGCCCAGAATTGGGGATTTTTTTCCGACCAAAGCATTATATTTTGGGTGCCCTGTTCGCTGAATTGAATTTGATCTGTTCGGGGTTCTTTGTGTCTCTGGAGGTTTTATGAAAAATGGCCGGTTCTACAAGCAAGAGAAAAGCAAGAGAAAAGCTATGACCGCAACTGCAACCATCGCAACCTTTTTACTGTATGAAGGGGGAAGGTTTGTATCGAGGTCGTAAGCTGCGGCCACGAACAGGTGAGGTTCAGTCGACAGAGGATCTAATTGCATATTCGCCATTGCTGGCAGGTTTCTTCGGCATCCTGAAAATCTGTAAAGAAAATGGAGACGATAAGTTTATTCAAGTCCTTTTACTCAGTTCGGGTAAGCTATCATGCTAAATGTTGTTTATTTGAGCTTAAACCATGAATGTCTGTGTAGGAAATCGGTTATTTAGGGGCTTAGGGTTTTGATGGAATCATATTTCCATAAAAATGGAAAAAAAGCCTATTTTCTGTTCATATGGAAGTACTGTCTGGACAGAGCTTGACACTGTCTTGAAATGTGCGTACACTGAACTTGATTGTCTATTTTGAAATGTGTCAAGGCCTCAGGAATAACTCTAGTCCAGGTAATCTCATTAATCTCTTAATTGTTTTCAAACCCACTGCTATCTTATCAAGTAATCATGTTATGATCAGTTTCACATTAATAAATTCAATTTGCTACAGGGATCTCATGTTATGATCAGTTTCACATTAATAAATTCAATTTGCTACAGGGATCTCTTGACGATTACACAAGCCTACTGGAGGCAATTAAGTTGGTGGATGTAGTGATCTCCACAGTAGGCGCAGCGCAGGTAGCAGATCAGTTCAGTATTATCAATGCTATCAAAGAGGTCTTATTTCAGGTAACTTTGTCAAATATATATCTCCACTCTCAGACATGTTGCATCATTCTGTGCGTCAAATGTGACCATGCCTTTATTTTGTAACGCTTTCAGTGCATTCAATCCAAAAGCTACCACAGCCCTGCGTTCAATTTGTAATATTAGATGATTGCATCGAAAGATCAAGTACTCTAGAGAATCAAACGAAAACTGATGCAAATTACAATGTTTTCAATTTTGCTTTTTAATATCTAATGGTTAACAGAACATTGAGGTTATATTTTCTTTCTCCTCCTTACTTACTGCTTAATACATTTATGGTTGACACACCTATAGTTATGATTATATCCAGATACTAGTACCTAACATATTCAGCAAAAACAGGAATAACCATGCAGTGAAGATACCTCAGATTTGAAATAAAGAACTGGGCTTCGCAAAGCAACCTTCGAGCTTCAGTTTTGCCTCTGCTTTCTGACAAGTCTCTGTTACAAAATACAAAGTTTCCAGAAGCAGTTATTTCTCTCAGAAAATTTGGGTGAGTTATATTTTGTGCTCTCTTCTGATTTTGATGTAAAAACAGTTATTATATACCACTTGATCTGAAATTCTTTACCGAACATAGATTTTTTAAAAGGGAGCAATGTTTTAATAGGACAGAGCTGGATTTGAAAACTGAATAACAGAGCATATGTATATGTGTACCTTTGGATGTGTCTGTCTGAGACTGAGGAGCTGACGGCCAAGACTAAGAAGCTGCCGTTCCGGTTCCATTCCATCGAAACTGCGGGTTGATCAACTTGCAGGCATGGCAGACTCCCACGCAGGTCGGCTCTTATGAAGATGCGATCACCGCCCCTATGCTCGACAGCACATATCCAGCTGCCAACTTCAACGATGGGCACCTCAACATGCATGCACACTTGCGAAACTTAGAAAGTTCACTGATATATCACGTTAGCATTTAATGTTAGCGAATTAATGCTAATGCAATGCTAGCATTAGTTTACATGTTCAGAAAATTGATTGAATCCATATGTTAAATCAAGATTTATCCTAAGTTTGCCCAGATCCTGGCCTTGATATGAGGCCATATAAGATGGTTAAAATTCTTAGTGGTCCAAATAGCGGTGCGAATTTCGTATTGGTTAAAAAAAAAATGATTTATGGAATATACACTTGAAACTTAGGTTAATGTATTGCGTTGTTTATGGGTTCTCGCATCCAACTAATAGCAACCGACCAAAACCGATTGCTATAGTCCCTGCCAGGCCCGGAGGGCAGGGACTAATAAAAAGAAACACATTGCAGAGACTAAACCCTAACCTGGGATAATATTTCGTATAATAATGCACCTTTATGTGAGGATGCTATTTTAAGGAAAAAACAAAACTGTGCTATTTTAAGAAATACAGAACTATACTAAGTGTCACATTAAATTATCGGTGAGGCTGTGGCACCATCTAAACATTTATAGCGTCGATAGAACACATGTACCATTTTCAAACAATATGATATGTTTTATGATTATGACAGTTCTCTAATTTATTACTAGCACAATTATATATATATATATATATATATTAATTAAATTAATAAAATAAATCTTATTAAAATTATTTTGATTAAGAGGTAAAGTTTTTTAAACGGTCAAATATTCATTTTAAATTAAAGGTAATTTCGAACACCAATTCTCAAAATGAAATTATATGGTAACTTGAGGCATTCAGGATAGAATGCTTGCACCCTCTTGAAAATTGGAAATTAGATAAATACCTGATAGCAACAGTTCAATAGATTGACTAGTTTTTTTTGTGGTTTCAAAACACTGTGGGATTCGCTGAACAAAGTGGCTCAATAAACGCATAATGGAAATGGAGCAATCAAACGAACTATCAACCTTGATTATTGAAAATTCATGATTAGAATACATTAAATTTGTGTAATTTTATATAAAATGGTTTTTTTCCTTCTTATTTTATAGTAAAGACAAATTATCATATTTGAATTAATTAGATCAATTTTTTAAAGAGAAATTATCATATTTGAACTAATTAGATCAATTTTTTAAAGCATTGTATGAAAGTTGCATACGACTCTTAAATTTTCTGAACTAATTAGTCTAGAATTTTAGAGATCTATCGCTTCTTTTCCTCAGGAAAGATTGTCTGTCGTTTCGATTTAACTCTTTAAAAAATATTTATTGAAATTTGTAACAGAAAAGATTACATTGCAACGTGAAATCACAAGCCCCCTAGGTTTATCATATGAAGAATATTCCTCTAAACTCTAATCCTGTTCAATGATTTAAAAATAAAATAAAATTCCCCAAACCTATTTCTCCAATTTGAATATTGAAATAGGTATGCTTATAGAAATAGTTATATTTTGAATTTTGAATAGTCTGCTTATAGAATAGTAAATTAATAGTTAAATTAATTTATATTAATTTATTAAATATAATGGTTAAGAATATGATTTAAATATATCTCCATAGTTTTGCATAATGTAAATTATTAGTAAATAGATTTTTACCATTTTTAACCTTTATTTTTTTTATTTAAATTGGTCTAATTTATTAATATCTTTTAAATTAAATCATTATTATATTTTATTATTATATAATCTTTATATATATATATTAATTATCTATATTTATATTATATTAAATTATATATAATAAGATATAAAAATAATCAACCATTAATTAAACAAATCTACTTTCCTTTTTAACAAAATTAGTTTTCTTACCAAGTTAGTTTCGAAGTTGATTTCATGTCACTCTTTCTTAATAATAGTTATCTTTTTATACCAAATCATAAATGTTTTTGATTTCTGGTAATTTTTACCAGGTTACAAAATAAAATGACAATGAAAATTAAGGAAATGAAAGTGAGGATAAGATTTGAGTAATATTTTTGCTTGCCTTTATATTATTTGTTAAGATTTTTTATTAATATATATAAATATATTATAATAATATATTTAAAATTTTACAGAAAATGTATCTTTGTATTTTTATTATATTTATTTTATTATGTAAAAATTTATATAGAGTTATTTAAAAATAAATCCTAAAATAAACACCTTGGTTGAACTTTGTTGTTATATACTAACCATTAAATCTTTCTGTAGGGCAACATGAAAGATAAATCCTTTACCCCAAAACTTCATCTCATTATCACTCAACTTATTGTTGTTAATTTTATTTATAATTGGTAAAAATAATTAATTAAACCATTTATTTAAAATTAAGATGGTATAGTAAAATTTAATTGAGAAAATATCATTTTAAAAAATTAGGATTTATATAATGGAAAAAGTGTAGTTAATTATTCTATATTTTAGTTTTTTAAGTGAAAATTTCATATAATTTTTAATTAGAATATAAATTGGATAGTAAAATTTAATTAAGAAATATCATCATAAAATCTTAGGATTTAAACAAGGGAAAATGAAAATGTGCAACTTAACTATTCTATATTTTACCTTTTCTAAGTGGGAATCTCACATTATTTTTTATGCTAACATAGTTTTATGATATTTAAAATATTTTTTTGATGCATAAATTAATTCAACTCAGTGAAAATCTCATAGAACATTCAAATTATGCATATTTTATAGTTCAAACTTTTGATCCTCACAAATCATGCAAAAATGAATTAAATTCTTTGAAAAAACTTATATATTATTTCTATCAACTTTCAAGATTCTTTGACAGTGATCTAAAATTAAATAACTCAAATTATGTATATTTTATAGCTCAAACTTGTGATCCTCACAAATCATGCATAAATGAATCAAGGTATTTGAAAAAACTTATATATTATTTCTATCATCTTTCAAGATTCTTTGATAGTGATCCAAGATTAAAAAACTCTACACAAATAATGTTTGTATCAATGTTGTGAAAGAACAATAATGTCTTATTTTAATTGTATGTCATTAAATAATATAATATTTTTTCTTCTAATGAAAATGGACATATTTCTATTATTATTTAACTCATAACTCCCCTAATACAAATTATTACTCAGTATTGTTTTTTAAAGATTTTTGAACTTTAGTAAAAATTTTCAATACTCTTTCAAAAGGTTTCCTTTAAATAACCATATAAAAGAACCTAGATATGCACATAAGTATACAAAATCATAAAGCGTATCAATATTTTGAAAAATAACTTCTATTTCCGAAAAATTTATTATTTTTCCACTAAGAATTCTAAAATATAATTAAAATATATTTATTTTACATAAGAAAATCTTTCCAGGCTTACTATTCCTTAATTATTTACCTATGCATTTCCAAAATAATTTTAAAACATATTTAAAAAATAAAAGTGTTTTGGAAATTATTATAAATATCTTTGTCAATGAAATATTATCTATATAGATCAATATAAAAAAATCACCTTAACTTTAAATTTAACAATATCTCAAAAAAAATCTAAAACTACTCTTAAATTTTAGCTAATATTTATCTTTCCACTTAAAAAATTTAACTTCATATATGATATATTCAACACTAAAATTAATTTCACATCAAAATATTTATGTTTAAAAATATTAAATAGTTTTCCATTTGTT
>APFE030858342.1:0-11792 GCA_000404065.3 Pinus taeda
ATCTCTTTTTCTTGTTATTACATGCATTGCTTTGTTTGCATTTTATCCTTCCTTTTAGTTCGAGATGTTCTAGTGCAAGTCTAGAGATATGCCAAGATAAGGGTTTGGTGGGTTGTCATTATGATGCTTTTAAAACCTCTATATTTAGCCATAGCTCATATACAGAGGTTGTGAAGATTCTATATCTTAAATGGCTAAACAAGATCTATTAGACCTATGGATTTTAATATATGAAACCATCTATACTTATGTTACCTGACTAATTGGCTCTCTTATGCAGCAATGTCCTTGGATCATATGCCCATTTCATATGGAATGTAGACATCAATGAAGCGGATCAAGATGCTTCTCGGCAGTAGAAAATGGCGCCCTTAACCTATCATGGAGCTGCGACTATTGTAGCTAGCTGATCAAATCAGGGTCCTAATTGCAATTTTATTTCAATGAATTGAAGTGTCATACTTGTCATGCTACTCTAACTTTGCCAGTATGAGTGTTGTAGATCAAATTTTTGGTAGTACAAAATCATCTCTCTGTACATAAATGGGATGCCTAAATGATCTAAGCATGCATCATTTGAACAAAATATTGCAGTGTGAAGACTCTTGTATGTGATATGTCTCAACCCTATTCAAAGTTGTAAAGTGTGTTTTCTAATGATCTCCTTGGTACTAATGGTAATGCTTCTGAGGACAAGGGCAGTCCTTTGACCATAGCTCATATACAAAGGTTGTGAAGCTTCTATATCTTAAATGGATAAACAAGATTTGTTAGACCTATGGATTTTAATATATGAAACCATGTATACTTATGTTACCTGATTATTTGGCTCTCTTACGCAGCAATGTTCTTGTATCATATGCCCATTTCATATGGAATACAAACATCGATGAAGCGGACCAGGATGCTTCTCAGCAACATGGCGCCCCTAACCTATCATGGAACATCGACTACTGCAGCTAGCTGATTAAATTAGGGTCCTAATTGCAATTTTGTTTCAATGAACAAAACCATCGTACTTGTCATGCTACTCTGATTTTTCCAGTATCAGTGTTGCAGATGAAATTCTTGGTAGTACAAAATCATCTCTCTGTACATAAATGGGATGCCTAAATGATCTTAGCATACATCATTTGAAAAAAATATTACACCTTGAAGACTCTTGTATGTGATATGTCTGAGCCCTATTCACAGCTGTAAAGTGTATTTTTTGATGATCTCCTTGGTATTAGTGGTAATGCTTCTGAGGACAAGGGCAGTCCTTTAATAGACTACAAGATGGGGCAAATGAATGGAGCAAAAATGATGGGAATTGAATAAAATCAAGTGGTCAACTGAAGAAGAATGGGGTTCATCTGAGGATGGGAATGCTCTTTTTGATGTCTGTTCACATCCATTGAAATGGATTCTGGATGCAAATTTGATGGCATGGAAAGTGTCATATGCGACTCTGAAACAACACTTAAAAACTTCATGATCAACTGGTGCATACCTTTCAAGCTACGTGTCTAATAAGCATGAAGTCATATTGAGCTTTGCTAACTTGATATAAAAAGCCTTCAAATGTCATGTAACAACTCTTGAAACTAAATTTGGAATTGTTTTTAAGTATGGCGAGTGAAAAGAGCCTTTGATGTGTGTAAGAAATTCAACAGATGAGCATTTTGGAAGTTGATTGAACAATTTCAACAATATTATGCAAATTACTCACTACCTTGCATTTATGGAATGTACTAGAACAATTTTGGCAATAAAATATTGTATGAGGTGCAAACTAGTTAGAACAATCAAAACATAATTGGAATAATTAAACAATAATTCGGATTTAACAAACACCCATTCTTGGATTTCGTGTTTCTTGGCTCTGTGATGAAAATAATGAAGGGAAAATACATGTTAATATGTTACTTGTGCTCTTTAATGGAAATTTTGTAATGAATGACTGAAAAATACATGGTGAGAGAAAAATGCATATTATGCTAATTGAGGAATGTTTTTCACTTGTTGAACTTATAGTATTGAATTTAACACACTAACACTTTATAACAATGAACTAAAAATCTTCATGATGAAAATAGCAATATGGAAGATTTATATGCACAATGAAAAAGACAATATGAAAGATTCCAATCACCTTCCAAGGCATTTTTTAAAATGTGGATATGAGAAAAGTTTGTTGTGGAAGGTGCTGTTTGTATATGGGAAATTTTAATTACGTGCCAATGCATTTTTTTAAATGGATGTTAGAAAAGGTTGTTGTAAAAGTGTTGTGCATATACCACTTCCAGATTTAATGTTATTAATTGAATTGCTTTTGTGATCATTGTTATATACCTTCACTTGCACTTTAGTCCGTGAGTCGCTATGTCCAAACCCTGCCTCACCAGGATTCTTCTTACATTATCTCATTTTCACTGAGATTTAGTTTCTTTGGAATGTTCAGTTGGAGATTTTTACTTACCCACTTGGTAGGGGTGGTGGTGGGGGATTTAATAGGAAAACCATATAGATATTAAATCCCCCCACCCTATGACAGATCCTTGCAGTACCATACTTAGTGCATCAGTTAAATCCGAATCGAATACATAGAATCTGTAATTGAGATAGGTTTAGGTATGATTTATTTTGTTTGGGATGTTCAATTAGAGATTTCTACATTCAAAGAGTGTGGGTATCGTGATTTTGCTTCTACTGATTAAATACATGCAATCTGTAATTAAAATAAGCTCAGATGTGAAAATGAAAGTGTGAATTTCCCATCCAGACCTCAGGTTAGGGTTTCTTGGGGTGATGTGAGGGTTTCTTACACCCCATTGCTTGGAGTTCAAGGAGAGTACACGACACAAAGCCCCCTTTGTGCAGATTCATTGGGTTAGAAGTTAAAACTCCATTGACCTCACCATCAAACCAATGCTTCCTTTTTTTAACAAGGTTCTTCTTCCCAGATGATTAACTACAATTATTTGATCTTAGTTTTTTTATAGATCAGGGTGAGTTTGGGATTGGTCACTACCCCACACCTCACCCCACAAAAACTTGATATTAAATGTTTCTTCAAATTTTGTCTTTCTTTTCTTTTTAAAGAATCATGGACTCTTTGGAGATTGATTGTTATATCCATCCTTCTATACTATGAAATTTGATCTTTGTTTTAATTTAATAGCTTTTTGTTGTTGTAACATAGCTAATCATCTCATTAATTGCTTATTACTAGAAGGTGTAGTTAAAGTCTTGTGTCATTGCTATTAACATGAATCAAATTCACTAGTTAAGATTGTGTCTTTTAGGGCCTTATAATGGAGCTTTCTTGACTGGATATCGTCCATCAGGTTATATATCAAGACACAATGTTTATAAATTCACATAAAAATTATGAAATTGAATAAAATCAAGTGGTCAACTAAATAAGAATGGGGTTCATCTAAGGATGGGAATGCTCTATAGCAGGTCACATCCATTGCAGCCATTCGGATTTAACGAACACCTATTCTTGGATTTCGTGTTTCTTGGCTCTGTGATGAAAAGAATGAAGGGAAAATACATGTTAATTTGTTACTTATGCTCTTTGATGGAAGTTTTGTAATGAATCACTAAAAAATACATGGTGAGAGAAAAATGCATATTATGCTAATTGAGGAATGTTATTCACTTGTTGAACTTATAGTATTGAATTTAGCACACTAACACTTTACAACAATGAACTAACAATCTTCATGATGAAAGTAGCAATATGGAAGATTTATCTGCATAATGAAAAAAGCAATTGGGAGATTCCAATCACGTTCCAAGGCATTTTTTAAAATCTGGATGTGAGAAAATGTTGTTGTGGAAGGTGTTGTTTGTATATAGGATTTTTTAAAATGTGGATGTGAGAAAAAGTTGCTGTGGAAGGTGTTGTTTGTATATGGGAAATTTCGTGATCATTGTGCGTAATCTTAATGTCAATAGATATGTCTACTAAGTGGTTCCACTTAATGGGGCATTGGTTTGAGCATTCAATATATTTTTATTCTTTATCAAAGTATTTTTTTTTGCTGTATTTGCATTCTTCAATTTATGCCTTACCACGTCTAGTGCAAATGCTAGTTTTAACAATTTGAGATGTAAGATAAATTAAGTGTTTTAACTTAGTGTAGAAGCTCATTCTACAGCGCAAAATGAGGATATTGTGTAATTTTGTTCATGTTCAAATTGGATTTGACACGTCTCTCTCTTAAAATAAAAATAAAATATTTTCTAAATAGAAAAGTATGTCTTCTATGATTAAAAAAATTGAATATGCTATGCCTGTTTAGTTAGTTGTCCATATGATATAATATAATTTCATGTAAAGTAATCAGAAGTTAAAAAATGTGTGAGTAAAATGTTCAAATCTTATATTTTTTAGAAATAATTCAATACAGGATGTAAGCAAATTATTGAAAATATATATCAACTAATTTAATTTATATAGAAAAATGTTAAAAGAATTTTTTTAATATCCTATAGAATAAAATATTCAATCTAAATTACAATAAAATATTTTAATACAAATAAATATGAATTTATACTTGAAAATATATTAAAAAAATCATTTTATTATGTGCTTATTAAATGCATATATTGAATAAAATGTTTTAAAATATATATACAATTTAATAAAAAAAAATTGAATGATCTCTGCCCATGTTCAATTTGTGCTAAATTTGTACTTAAGATAAAACATTTATTGTAAACATAATAAATATTTACAAGAGACCGAAACCAACCATCAAAATGACTCAGCAGAATCCACGTATGTAGTCATATCTATAAAAGTATTTGCAAATGAATGTTATTCCGATGGAATAACTGCAATATGCGGACTGCGCTTGCATACAGTGTTGCAAGAGTTTCCCGTGTCCACGGCGTCCACGTGACTGCCGTAATATTTCCTTCTTAGACCAAGAAATGGCGATGCAGAGGAAGCCTCGAGGAGAGGAGGAGGTCGCTTCTATTAGTGTGAACTATATGTTGTCAATTTATGTTGAATTTTTGATGTTGATGTTGATGTGGATGTTTAACGATAATCGCATACACATTCAACAAGTTAAAATGGTCCTAATTTGACTGAGACCGACTCTTTTGATTGTAAGTTGACTTCCGAATTTTTCGACTTTGAACTTCACGAAGAAGATTTGACTGGACCGACTTTTTCGAGTTTAAAGTTGCTAAGGATTTGACTGCATTAGGACGATTCGTTGGAGTTTAGTCCACCGACTATTTCGTGTAAAGTTGTCATGTTCCCACTTATTTCACTACCCATTCCGATTCCTTCGATTCGAAGGAACTCATACCTATAAATGTATTATTTTTCTACATGGTTTCCATGGAATTCCTCTCAATTCATTCATGCTCCCTCTCATGAAAATGTTGCAGTCTCAATAATTATCGTCCTTATAAGTCCATCAGAATAAATTAATGCCAATCGCTTGATAAAAGCAATGGATGTCCGGGGTGTTACTGCCATGGCCAAAGCTAGTGGAGCTGTGCATAGAGCAGAAAGTATTTGCGGGTTACCTCCTCTTCGCAGAAAGAAAGGAACATCACTTCGTAAGACAGCACAAGCTAATTCCCAAATTCAGTACAGGAACAGCTTAAGAAGAGCTGCTGTTAAAGCCGCGAGCTCCAACGACAATCCATTTGGTGCAGGTACTTTTTATTCGATTCTGTACAGTTTTCTGCTTTTCATAAATAAATATTTAATTAACCAGTGTTTTTATATCTAGTTGTTTATGAAATCCAGATTCTATTTTGTGCAGGTACTTTTTATTCGATTCTGTACAGTTTTCTGCTTTTCATAAATAAATATTTAATTAACCAGTGTTTTTATATCTAGTTGTTTATGAAATCCAGATTCTATTTTGAAAGCGTGGGAGGTGCACGGCGATGTTATTTCCAATTTTATAGCAATATATTACCGTAATTCCCAAAGAAAAGGGTGCTGAAAAAGTTTTAAACAAACAGGTGTAATAAATGAAATAAGCATCAAACCATTAATGACGGGATGCTATTAATGAAACTGTCCTGGCCTGACGGGATGTTATTAATGAAACTGTCCTGGCCCACCTTAACAACTCTATAGATTTTTTTTGTGAAAAAATATAAATCTACTTTCTGTTTTCATTCGGCGTTTATAATTTTATATTTATAATTTCCCATCTTTGCAAAAAGTATTTATGATTGGGTATTTCTACATACTGCCATGGAGAAAAACCTAGAAGGAAGAAAAACTACCCACTGAACCACATTCAATATATTGTTCAAAATTCTACCCCTACTTTAAAACACAATCCATATATAATACAATAGCTGATGTTACAACATAAAATAAACAATAAAATAATATTTACATTCTGTGTTAGTCTAACCTAAAAGTAATTACATAGCTATAATAAAACCAAGAACCATTTATAATTTTTCTATCGATACATGCTGTCAACAATTAAAAAGTGTTTATTATACCCTGTTCAGACATATTTTAACATTTGTTTAGAAAAAACCTACCCTTTGCAGATGATTCAGACAGAGTGGACGAGGAGATGATAGTGTTGAGGAAACGGATCCAGGAGCTGAGAATGCAGGAAACAAATTACTTGCCTCCACAGCACTGGATGAAGTGGGAGAAGGAATGGTCGGTTACGTATGCTTCAGACATTTGTCAATTCATGGGATGGTTGCAGAACATGTTGTATAACACCAGACCCGCCCTCGCCATCACTGCTTTGGCTCTGATATCGGTGAGCGTTCCCACATTTGTGTTGCTTCTCCTCTTTCAAGTCTCTAAATTCTCAGCTACTCTGATCGCATTTGTTAGGGAGTTTCTGACCAAATTATTGTTAGGGAGTTTCTGACCAAATTATTGCATATGTCATTGCATATGTAAGGTTGGAAATGGCATTTTTTTTTGGGGAGTTTCTGACCAAATTATTGCATATGTAAGGTTGGCAATGAGCGAGTAGTCCAAAGAAGTCTGGAAATTTAGTTCAATTTTTGGAAAATTTGGGTTAGAATTGTTAAATTTCAAGATTTTGTGTGTTTTAGAGGTTTTGATAATGTTGAATTCATTTTCACTATAAAAATACATGTTTTAAGCATTCATAAAAAATATGATTCAAGCATTTTTATTGTGAGATTTTTTCCAAAAACAATTGTCAGATTCCTAGTTATAATTATTAAGTTTCAAGATTTTATGTGCCCCAGAAGTTTTGATGATGCTGAATCCATCTTCACCATTAACAATATTATTCAACCAAACATAATTCAAACACTCCTCTAATAAATTTTTTTTAAAAACCAATCATCAAATTCCTATTAAAAATGAGCCTTTTCACCTACCATAAGGATATACACCATTAAGGGTTATGGATGATGTTATCTCACAAACATGTTTTTGTCTTGTTTTGCAGATTGTGAAAATAAAATTGCCTTCACTTTTATTTTGTAGATTTTATAATATTTTCAAAAGCCACCGACAAAATAAAATAAGGATGGCTCCTGAGGCTACTCTGCTAGCCAACGATCCATGGCTATAGTTTAGTTCAATAATTGAGCAGATATAAATTATAAAATTTAGATCAACAACACAATGCACATAACATTATTCATAAAATTACAATGTAAGGGAAAGTAAGTGTGTTATAAATTAGATGTATTCCGCATTGGAATTTTATTTCTGAATTTATACAAAGATCTAATGGAGTATTTCTTTTAGTCTGATGTAAACTTCGCAGATCGATAACTTACAATCTCCGCATACATGAGACTGTACAATATCTTATTTCTGATTTTATATAAAAAGGGATCGATCATATCCCTTGATGATGGATGCAAGATGGTATATTTCAAACTTGATAGCTTATAATCTCTACATACCACTGAAAGGACATCTACATAGAACGAGGCTCATTCCTGTCTGCTACTTTTTGGAAAAAGGCAGGGTTCTTGGACTAACGGGACAATTTGCTGTTGAATGGGAAGAATATATATCGCAACTGAAAATGACAAGTATTATTTTGTGGGCGAAGTAGGATAGGATTACATGGAATGGTGTTAGATTGTTTAAATGACAGGTTTTGGTCAAATAAGCTTACTCCATCGTCGCTCAGGATCACATGGTGGATTTGGATTTTAAGTACAAGCGACTCTAAAAATCATAAATGTTGTGTATGGCTTGTAGTTAATAATAAGATTCTTACATAGGATAATTTCCATAGAAGAGGTATCCAAAATATGGGTGGGTGTGAAATATGTCATGAAAGTTCTGAAAAAGTGGTTTTCCTTTTATTTTTTCTGTTTGGGTGGGGTCTGTAATATGCTTAATTTAAGAGTGTCATGGGATAGTTCCTTTATTGGGGATTGCATTTCATAGAGGTTGATTGCATATCATAGAGGTTCTTAGATTCTAAGGTTTACATGGCCTTGCTTTTCTACATCTTGTGAGGTATATTGATAGCGAGGAATGTTAATATTTTTGAATATGAGGAGCCAAATGTGAGGGATACCTATGCTAAGGTATTTTTGAATATGAAGAGTCAGATGTGACGGATACCTGTGTTAAGGTATCGACTTTATTTTTGGACATTGTCTCTTCAATAATAAAAGTAACAAAAATGAGATGTTGTTCTAAGGATATTTAGAAAATTTTCCATGTAGGTTTTTTTACAGGGCTTCATTTTTTGGGAAATGCGGTAGTGGGATGCTAATCATCATAAGGCTTGGAGATTTGTATTGTTTCAAATGGTTCAATGGCATAGGCAGAAACACCACAGTGAAACTTTCATCATAAGGCTTGGAGATTTGTATTATTTCAAATGGTTCAATGGCATGGGTAGAAACACCAAAGTGAAACTTCTTGCCATATCAAAGTCTTTTGAGATTCCAAAGTAATTGTGGAGTGGGATAACTTGAGGAATGTTATAGAGAGTTTTGCGTTCTCCAATTAGATGTACAAGATAAGGATGTTGATTGAACATTTTAAAAGGATCTCAATTTCCCATATTTATAGAGAGCAAAACCATGTTTCATATACATTGTCCAAATAAGGATGTAATATGGGGCCTCATCTTTTGGGAAGTGTGGTAGTGGGATGCTAATCATCATAAGGCTTGGAGATTTCTATTGTTTCAAGTGGTTCAATGGCATGGGCAGAAACACTAGTGAGAAACTTCTTGCCATGTTCTTGCCAAACTTCTTGCCATGTTCTTGCCATGTGGTGTGTCCTAACACCAGAGAAACTTCTTGCCATGTGGAGTGTCCTGGCCATAGAGGAGATCAAAGTCCTTTGAGATAGAAACTTCTTGCCATGTTCTTGCCATGTGGGGTGTCCTAACACCAGAGAAACTTCTTGCCATGTGGAGTGTCCTATCATGTGGAGTGTCCTATTTTGTGCGAGGTGACTAGCCTGGCCATAGAGGAGATCAAAGTCCTTTGAGATTCCAAAGTGATTGTGGAGTGGGCTAATTTGAGGAATGTTATAAAGAGTTCTGCGTTCTCGAATTGGATGTACAAGATAATGATGTTGATTGAAGATTTGAAAAGGATTTAAATTTCCTACATTTATAGAGAGCAAAACCATGTTTCATATACATTGTCCAAAGAATGATGTAATACAAAGCTGTGACATAAGCTTCAGTATTTTTTAGAGTGGCATTTTCGAGGGGTCTAATAACTTCAAGATTTGATGGGTTGTTTTAAGACTTCAATCTTCTTCAAGATTTGATGGGTTGTTTTAAGACTTCAATCTTCATACATGGCATGGCATTGCCAAAAAAGACAAAAAAAATAACCCAAAATTCAAAAGGGTGACAATTCCTAAATCCACATTTTTTAGAAGACGAAGACTAAGAAATGGACAAGAATCATAAAAAAAAATGGAAGAAAAGAATCAACAAGGTTCCTAAGAAATAGACAAGAATCATGAAAAAATGGAAAAAGAGGATCAACAAGATTCCCATGTAAGGAGTGACAAAAAAAGCAAAATGAATATAAAAATCACAAAACATTAATCTAAGTTCCAAGAAAACAACATAAAAAATATGTACTAACCCAGGAATTATCCAAACAAAATGAGCACATATATTTGAGAATTCGAAATGAAATGGAAATTATGAGCACATACATCTGACAATAATAATGGCCAACCCACAAAAATTTTAGAAAAAAAAAATAAAAAAGAAAAATTCAGTTAATCTAAATAAATGTAATTTTAATTTGAAAATTTTATACACATTTTAAATAAAAACAATTACTTTTTACTTTATTTAAAACAAATAAAAAACACATTAACTTTATATTGCTACATGCAAGCAATTACTTTTTGTTTTATTTAAAACAAATACAAAACACATTAACATTATAGTCCTCCTTGCCCTTCAAGGTAGGTGAATGCAGATATTTTCTCCGGATCTTTTCATGCACAAAATGGGAACGTGGTTTCAATAACATATTCTATGTAGAGCTATGAATATTTATTATTTTTGGAGTATCAATTATAAAATTTATTGAATGAAAATAAATATTAATATTAAGATATTAAGATTGTATATTTTTTCTTAAAATGTTACAAGTTAAAATTTAGAGGAGGTTAAATGTGAACGTTTCTCTAAAATTTAGTATTGTTAAGAGGATCATTTGTACACAAATAAGAGGTCTCATAAATTATTATTATTATTATTGTCAATTAGATTTATTTCAGGTTGTTGGAAGGAATGGTTGTTTTATTTCAGGCTGTTTGGAAGGAATGGTTGTTATATTGGTTACTAAATTCAATTTCTTCAAGTGACATGATGATATTGAAATATTGTCCACCTTGAAAATGCTTAATAATTAAAAATATATGTTTCCTTAAGATCACATTATATAGATAGAGTATGCACACCTCTATACTGTTGAACGCTCAAATAAATTTAATAATTAAAATTTCGATTTTCTTCTAAAAATCACAAAAATAAATTATACCTAATGCCTCTAATGCCTCTGATAATCTTATGATAATATTATGATATTAAAGAGTTAAAATATGTATATTTTAAACTTTAAAAAAGAAATCTTTATCTAAAATGAATCCCTTAACGTTTTGAATTTCCTTCCAATAATATATATATATATATATATATGGTTATGATAAAGTATCATATCCTTAAAAAGGAACATGATTGCACCAAGGGGGCATTCATTGTCAAATGCAAAGCTATGAATATTTCATATGGATAAAGGCAGTTGTGGTGCACCTTCTTCTTCTCTTCGAAGGGAACCTGGACAGCTGCACCATAGCACGAAACACACAACGAAAATCCAAGCATTTTGCAAATGCCGTCTCCATCGAAGTCGAGGGGATTCCATTGCAAATGAACAATATTATGCTCTGACAAACTCTCTAGGTTGTTTGTCAATTCAATATTAAGTTCTTAACATTCCTAGTCATTGCACAGTCATTAGAATTATTGATATTCTGTGCACCAATGCTTTTAGTACGGATGCAATTGGAAAAATATGGCAATGTTTTATCCATTATCGAAGCTTTCTCCCTACAAGGGAAGCCTGGAGATTCGGCAAGTTAAATTGACGGTTGAAGTTAAATTCGGCAAGTTTGCAAGAACAACATCTTGGCCATCTAAAGCGAATTGCCGTTGCAAGCACATTTACACTCAGTGGAACTGAAATGGAAGCTAGAGATAATCAAGGTTTAGCAGCCAGTTTTGAAGCAGATGATTCATGGAGAAGCAAAAGACCTCCGCGGTTAATCATCAAGGTCTTTGCTGCGCCCTGCAGTG
>APFE030858354.1:10099-33267 GCA_000404065.3 Pinus taeda
AGATCAAAGCAATGATTAAAGGAAAAATCAAACCCAACAATGGATTCCCCAGCGGAGTCGCCAATTTGTCATGCGGAAAGAGTTATTTTTGCGGACCAACCTAACCTCCCTAGGAGTCTAAGACTCTCTAGTGACAAACAAACCAAACAAGAGCAATCCTTCTCTAAACACACATTATTCTATGAGAACTCAAATGTCTTCTGATCTTACCTTAGCTCCAACGCTTGTTGTAGCAGTCCAGCCTTGCTGATCCAGATGAGCTCCTCCTTCACTTTAGGACCTGCATACACTAACAAAGCAAACGATTACATAACACCTGAATATTCATCATAAAACAAAGCATGTTCATCACATAGACCAAGGAGTACATGAAATAATTCATTAACAACAAATCATTGAGAAGAACGGACTTATTTGTATTAAAGAAACAAAAAAGGAACCATTACAACCTGAGCCTTGTGTTGTGCAAGTTCCTCCCAGGGTCCAACAAGAGATTTCCTCTACTTTGACAAGCTCACCCACTCCCAATATGGCAACAAGGAAGGATAGTGATCTCTCCTCACAAGTCAACAATGGAAGTCCTAATTCCAGCAGCATTTACCCTTTAGAATGTTCAGCTTTCAACCTCCCCTCCTTTGGCCCAAGGCCTGTATTTATAGTATTCTAGAGGAAGTTATTCAGTTCCAACATCAATGGGATACTCCCTCTTTTGGATGGGGTAGCTCCTCTCTTGATGGGATAAGTTCCTCTATCATAGGGGTGCATGAACCATCTGGAGGCGCTCAATACACGTTGAACACTCTTCTAGAAGGCTCTAGAAGTGACCACAAGTAACTTTTTAAAGATGAAACTTGCGCCTTTTGACCTTTACAGGGGTACGCACCCATCCTTTGGTTTACAGAGCGTACAAGTACGCAGGTACAAGGTGTTTGGAGTGCGTACACGCAGGCAAGGTAGAGAGAACCTGCGTACCCAGAGATAAACATGTTTTTAAGTGACTTTCTCTCTTTTTGAAGTTTTGACATGAAGAGCAGAGGTATGGGGCTTGACAAGGAGGACAATATGGCTATTGATGGGGGCATATAAACTGCAGATAGTCATGGTGACAAATTTCAGTGTAACAGTATGTTACATAAAAAGGTGTTCATACTCTGGAACCGAGCAATTGAGCAAGTTAAAGTGAAATGGAAGCACTTTGGGCCTGATGAAGCTACATGGGAGATGGCGGATTAGATGCAACCCATGTATCCTTCCTTGTTTGTTGGTTGAGGCAAGGCAACTTGATATGGTGGTTTGGTACTTGCTTATGGTGGTTTGGCATTTGCTTATGGTGGTTTGGTATTTGCTTATGATGGTTTGGTATTTGCTATATGATGTTTTAATATATGCTTAGACATGGTGTTTAGTGTATGTTTTGATATATGCTTAGACATGGTGTTTAGTATATGTTTTGATATATGTTTTGGTATATGATTTGGCATATATTTTGATATCTATATTTTTGATGATGTTGCTATATGTACACTCGAGTCATGTGGTTATGTTATTATGCTATCATGTGGTTATGTTATCATGATGTTATGATGTTATATGAGTTGGCACTCAGTAGGATGATCATTGTAAATACCATAACGAGTTGTGTTATAAAGCTCCACTATGATGTATGTTGTAATGTTTTCATGATGTTCTTCTCTTGAGTAGATCTTTCATTGTAAATATTGCATTGAGTTGTGTTATAAAGCTCGATGAGCAGTATGTCTTGTTTCAATGGGTTGTTGAGGTATATGTGTGATTGGACACCGAGGATGGTGTCCCCCAAGGGGGAGGTTTCTGTAACAGCCTTGGTGAAAATTCCATATAATAAAAGTTAAAAACAATAACCACGAATGAATGGGACACTTATTCCAAGTTAAATGTTAGCTGGGACATCCTAGGGGGTGTTCATTTGGTTGTTTATGGCAAAGGAAATTGGAAAAGGAAATGGTTAAGGCTTTGGAAAGGTGAAATGGCATTTTTCGCACAATTATTTATGAAAATAATGGAAATTTGGAGAAAAGGGAGGTGAAAGGTTACATGTTGCATGTGAGGAGGAAAATGAAGGAAAATAATGGAAAATGAAGAAAATGGAGGCCTCATTCATAAAAAGGCTATGAGGATCAGTTGATAACCTTTTGTCAGCTTAGCTTTGGAGCTCTTTCATTATTATCTCTCTCTCTCTCTCATACTCTTGGACACAGAGTTTTCCTGGAGCACTTTGGAATTGGAGCAAGAAAGGAAAATAGGGCAACAGGAAGCAAAGATCAAGCATGGAAAGGTAGGATTAAGCAGCTACAACAGGTTTCATTACAGGTATCGACTTGCAAGTGTATTTTCCTTGCTAGATTTAGCATGCTTGGCATTGCATGTGGTTCTTTTCTATCATGGCATGGGTTTTTCCAGGTGTAACAGCGTTTTCAGCCTAGCCTTTCCATTTCTGGATAGCCATGGTGTGATGGGGTTCTCATGTTTTAGTTGAGTTGGATTACCGGATGGATTCGAGGCTGAGTGAGGTGGATCTCTAAATGATAGAGCACATGGCCTAGTGGTCCCTGAACTGGACTATGGATCATGGTAAAGCCACTGGCCTAGTCACCGCTGAGCTAGACTGTGGGTTGTAATAAAGCCAGGATTATGCTTCCTTGATGGGCTTAGGAATCCTTGCCGGTGAATGGTAGGATATACGGTAAAGCCAAGAGGTGGTTTGTTCTCCATTGGGCCTAGTAATCTCAGTTTTGGGATATGCGGTAAATCCTGGAGAGTGGGTCTTGGTTTAGGGCCTAGTGATCTGGGTTTGGATTGCGGTAAAGCCTGAGAGACTAGGAGACAAGAAAATTCCTCGTGGTGTAGGTGGAGAAATCTAGTGGCATCGATGCTTGTTTGGCCTAGTGATCAAGTGGAGATCACAATAAAGTCAGTTATGATGTGTTCATTATGTTGGCTTAGTGATCCGGGATGGATTATAGTAAAGCCTAGTTTCTATTGATGAGGGTGAGGTGGTTTAGCCTCGGTATGCCCTGGTTGAGTTTTTTTAGTTTGAGTCCCATATTCATGCTTAGAATATGGAACGGGGGTGAATGGCTAAAGATAGATTTGGCTCAACCATTCTATGTCAGGTGGAACCTGGTAGTCTCATCTTTGGTTGGTTGATTGCATTGATTAATGAGAAATTCAATCCCTTGAATTCTATGCACAAATGTACTGATGTATATATGGATTTTGATGTCTGATATGTTTATTGTATTTTTGTTCCTATTATGTTGGTTATATGCACATTTTATGACAACAACTATGTATGGCTCTCAACATGTTTTTACTTGTAATTGAATGGATACGGTATATATGACCTAATAAGTGATAAGGCAACAAATGGCATTAGGGAACAATGGTTCATAGCGATTCTCAGATAAGTATGAGATCCCTACACATAATTATGTTGTTTACACTTGTAGGTTACATGTTGACAATATATTTGATCAAATGCATGTCATGTCTATTACGGATCTGGTCAAGGTCTTGATCAACTTGTTTCTTTTGCATCATTGTTTCCCTGTACTTTACTTGATTCTGAGCTTTCATCCATTCTGGGTAGTAGCCAGGGCTCTAGGCCTAAAAAAGTGGCTTAAATCCTGGGGTCACTGGAAACTTTAGTCCAAAGACATTGGCAAACAGGCCATAGAGTGACTTTAGGTCTCTTGCTGCTCCCTTGCCCATAGTGTGAGAGCGACTATGGCCTAAGAGGTCCAAAATAGTGGTGGGACCTAGGGACAAGTTGCTTGAGTTGTTGATTTGTCTTCTAAGGGTTATATTGATGATGTTGGATGACTCTGTGTGACGTTCCATCGATTCCACTTCCTTAAGGTCACCGAGGAGGTCGAATCTGATCATAGTAGCTTCTCATCTCATGTTTTCCCCAGTTGGCATGGTTACTTGGGTAGATGTGGGAGGAGGGTGTTACACAAATGACAATACCTCATTTCTATATATAGGAGTCTAACGTGTCACAATGTAATCAGAGCCTACATAACAATAATAATGTAAGGGAACAAAAATAACAATAGTGGGCTTCTATGGGGCACAATAATAACAATATGGGGACTACATGGGCACAAAAATAACAATAAGGGGGCTACATTAACATTAACTATAAGGGGCTACACTAGCAGTATATGGACCTAACATGCCCCTCTCCTTCAAAAAAGTGTTGTCCTATATGCTTGAGTATTTTTGGAGGCTTCTGTATAAAATTTGCATCCTCCCATGTGGAACCTTCAGCGGTTGGGTTCTTGTTTCTATGACTTCTTCAGGTTCCAATATGAATTTTCCTTCCTCATTAGGTTTTTGCAATATTGTTTGAATTGGGAGCTTGTCACCTATAACCTTCTTTAAGCATGAAGCATGAAAAATCGGGTGCACTAGGGAAGATGCAGGAAGCTCCAATTTGTATGCCATGGTATCAATCTTTTGCATCACCTTGTAAGGACCATGTTCCTTTAGTAATAAGTTATTATCCTTCTTGATGGTGTTGGACCCACCAACATTCATGGGATCTCCCCGATAAGAACTCCCAACTAGACCTTATACTGTTTGGAGTAGGATTCCCAACAGTGGGTGGTAATGTAATTCCTTACCCGCAGTAGTGTGCAGAGATAAGTGTGATAACTTTGGGATGAAGCAAGTGTGTGACCTTGCAATGATTCAAGTGAGATTCATGGGGTTCTAACACATGGAGGGGAAAAGGAAGTGTGCTCCTTAGAAGCTTGTAATAGTGCGCAGCTTGAAAGGAACACACGAGCGGAATGACATCACAAGCTAAAATGAAAAATACTCCACAAATTAAAGTAATAGGTTAATCCAAAAATACACATTCAACAAGATTCATACAATTGCATACAAAGTATTTCATAAGAAAATGTGTAAGTTAAACAACATACATTGTTAAAGCAACCAGAATAGTCCAGCTACAATAATAACATATGCATGAAAGTAAGTTGCCTCTGTTATTATTATTATAAGTGAAAGTCCCATCCATACATACATCATTGATGACCACTAGCCCCAATAGTGGAGAATTACAGTGAAGAACACCTTCTCCTCCAAAGAAGTATACTTGCTCTACATTTTGGAGAAGCCAAGGCTCGTCACAATACTCCCAAGCCTTTTCTAAGCCTAAGCCTAGCCAAAATCTTGGCTCCCAAAAGCCCCTTCTATGAGTTATGAGGTTCTATTTATAACAAAGGGTGGGGTGACCCTTGACATTCCCCTTTGTGATTCTTTGACTACCCTCATGACTCTTCAACTTCTTTACAAATAACTCATTACATAACATGATGACCTTTCACATTCCACCACTAACACTTGGAATTTCACTTACAACATATTTACAAATAATATTACATTTTCCACATGTATCCATGTGAGACAAAATAGGTTAGAGATAGCCTAACAAGACAAAACACTATGACTTCGAATTTTGGGAAAATACCAACTTGGCAACCTTCAATTGATGCTTCTTGGTCATGTACTCATGCCAAGCTTGGTAGTGTGAAATGATGTCCCCAAACCGCTTGATGGTGTCTTTCTAATAGTAGACTCTTGTCTCCATATCATCTGGGTATATAGTCTTGGAACATGTATCCAACTCGTCCTAAAGCATGCGCAACATGGTGCTGACCATGACGGGACCACCAATGTAATTTTTCATGTTATGTGCCCTGAGCTCCAAGTCATCCTTGGTGGGCTCTTGCCTTAGTTTCTTCGTGTACCTATCGGCCTCTAGGCAAACTTGGTTATTGTGTTTAGCCTCGGTGAGAGAACCGATTGAAGGGATCATGTGTGTTCTCACCATGACATCCAAACTCTTGTACAACTATGCATATGACACTTGTATGTTGGTGACAAATGGGGTAAGTTGCTTATAGTTTTGGATCAACATCCAGACCCTTGCTTTATCCAGCTCTTCCTGAGGCTTCATTGTCCTTGTAAGTGAAGTGGGGCACCTTTATATTGCATTTTCCACTCTTGCACATGGGCGATAGAAGAATGTATGTTCCTGAGAGTTTGGAAAAACTCTTTGCTCTACTGTTGTAAGCCATGCACATGGAAAACCTCTTTATGCACGGTGACAAATATGTCATAGAGCTTCTGCATGGTAGTATCAAGTGTTGATACTTTGTGAAGTATTGCTTTCCTCATCTTTTCCATTACGGAAACTGTGCTCTTCTCTCTGAGTTGTTCTACCTCTTGCCTAGAAACCTGTAAGTTATTTTCCATTTGTTCATTCTCGTCCATAAAGAACTTAACATTGGAGCTTGCGGCTCCTACATAGGCCAAGGTGGCATCGACAATGGAAGTTGGATGACTTCTGACATCTGACACTATCACCCTTTCCTTCATGAATGTAGGTGATGTGTGATCATCCAGAAAGTGTTTCCTCCACACCTGTATAATATTATTTTGTAACTCGTCAAACGAAATATTGTACACATCCATAACCGGATCATCATCAAGGAGAACAACCTCTCTTTGCTTTCTTGGGATTGGTTCCAACGCTGGAGGTGGTGGAGACTGAGAGGTGACCTTGTGTGCTCTTGGCATAAGGTTGGTGTCTTCATTTTGTATCTCATCCTCCAAATCCATGTCTGGCACTTCAATCAGTTGCTCAATCTATTGAGAAAGCTCTTGATCTTGCATTTGTTCACCCTCTTCTTCAGCCACTGGATGTTTTAACTCTTCAACCTATATGGACGTTGTTTGCTCTATAATCGTGCCTTGTGTTTCTTCTTCCTCTTGTTTCTGCTTCTCTTCCCTTTCTCTCCTTCTCGGCTCTTTCTCTTCCTTCAACCTCTTCTTTGTTTCCTACAACTTTTGTTCTGCTTCCTCCAACCTTTATTTTTATTTCTTCCTTCGATCTTTGTTCTTTATCCATTGCTCCCTCTTTGCCTCCGCTGCCGAAACTGATTTCTCAGTGATAGGATCTACTCTCATCTTGTAGCTTTGCTCTACCTCTGGGTTCTTGACACTCTTCCTCTTGCCCTTGTCCTACGCGGGGTTGCTACTTATTGTTGATTTTGTTGTTACCTATAGAGCAACCTTCTAAGTTGTTGCTATATTTACCGACTCGTGGAGCTTGGAGTCATTGTAAAAATATCTCCAAGGGTCCTCCTCATGCCTATGAAATGTCCTGTGGATCCATGGATAATACACCTTTGCATAATGGTTCTTGCAAATACCATGGGGATCTTACTGATTAAAGTCCTTGGTGCCAAAATTGAACTTCAATATCTCCTTAGCTTCGGCATTTGCATATTTCAAGCTCTAGTCTCATATAACCCGATCCGCAAAGGAAGAGCAGGCCATGGTGCTTTCTTCTTCCTGTGCAACCCTGTTGATAACCCTACAAAGAGGTGATATGAGACCTCTTGCATGACCAACTTGTTTGTGGCATAACTTGGTAGAACATGTAGAGGCTTCTCTCCTCCAAACACTTTGATGAAAGTGCCACCGGGTGAGGCATACCAATCTGAAATGTTAAGTATCGCTTTCATCGCTTCTTGGGACATGCAAGGTGGATCCTGCTCAAAGATCATCTTGTACAATAGGATGATGAAATGGTCAATCAGCCTTGCCATTACTCCTTAGTAGTTGCAGTCAGAAAGAAACTTACAATAAATGTTGATGTCAGTCTCTTTCGGTGTCCATGTCCAGCTCATGCTAGGAACATATTGCATCCAATAAGTATTCATACATGTAGAATCTCACTTGCTCATCCTTGGACAGATTTTGGGCATTAGTCACATGGACTTTCAACATATAAGCAAACAAGTATGACTAGTTGAATGGCCTTCCATCATTCACCAACTGGTCTAATACAACTACCCAACCTTCAGGAAAGGTCTCGGTGCTCTCTTGACCATATATTCATCATGCAAAGATGATGAAGAACTGGTAGGTCTTCCTGAGAGACTTTGTCTTGTAAACATGATGGGGTGTTTATCTGAACTTTGATGGATCTTTCACCCAAAACTTAACTATATATCTCGTGTTCACCTAGTTGTGGGTGGCATAGAAAGGTGAGTCCATGCACCTCGTTGGATGAGGTAAATGATACATTTAATGATAGTTCTCCACCCTAAAGGTGGAAATCTCTATCCACTGGTACTACTCAATGCCATAGTCTCTGGATCTATGTGTAAGACAATCCAGCTGATAATGTTCACACATGGTAAGGCAGGGTACCTGCGTGCAACCTTGTATAAGCCTGACTGCTGGACACTGATATAAACCTGCTAGTCCTCTAAGTCTTCCTTGAAGTCCTTTACAAATGTATACTTGATTTGATGCCATTCTTAATGAACAATTGAGTGTCTGCATAAACTGGCAAGTTAACCAACACTTGCTCAATTGCTTCCCACGTACTACTCTTGACGATTTTCTTTGATTCAACTCACTTGGAGGCCATGTTAACTATAACTGCTAGAGAGATGCTCAACAACTATTGTAGCATGGACACTCATGGCATGCAAATGTTAGCTTAAAACCAAAAGCAACTTCAAGATCAGATCAAGCAACAAACTGGGTTGATGCTAGGAGAGATTGCACAATTCTGGTTCACAGAGGTGACTGGCTTCCTGCTGGAACTGCGCACTATGCAGTCCCAATAGTCAGGGGGGGAGGCTTGTTGATTGGAACTATGTAATGCACAGTTCAAATTGGGTATAGGACAGAAAGACTACACATTTTGCAATCCTATTGGCCAGGAATAGGAGAATGGCTCTTGGAACTGCATAGTGTGCAGTTGGAAACATGCTAGGGCATCCTCTGCATAGTTCCAGAAGCCAAGGCAGAGATCTTGAGCTCCCAGCATGTGTAGTGCTTTCAAGGGAAAGTGAGATCTAGGCAAGGGAAGCCCAAATCTGCCCAAGGGGAGTGTGAAAATGAGCAGATATGAAGGATGGTGTGATGTGGAGTACATATCTGATTGAATGATGTGCATGCAAGTGAAACAAGTGCAGAAATCAATCAAAATGGAGGAAAATGAAGCGTGTGCAGAGAGTTGCCACAACAACGACTGCTAATGCAAAAGTTGGTTAATGCATGCGATTCCTAGGAAAGGAAATTCAAAACTTCTACAAGTTAAGATAGGTTAAAACATCGACAAGTGAAAAAACACTCTCAAGGTTGAACAAGAAAAAGCGACAGAAAAAGCGGCAAAAGATTAGAAAAGGTAGACTTACCCAGAAAAGCAACAACAAACACACCGAAGGTTCCTTGATCTCCTCAGGAATGCCAGATCTCCAAGATCGAATGTGTAAATGAGCTCTGGTAGAATCAATTAAATAGATTTGGCCAATTTAGGTTTTATAATGCGAAAGCCAAAAATCAAGGAGAAGGTGACACTTGGCGACAGTTTCCATAATAACTCAAGTGCCTTCTTCAAACTGCTAAAAATAGATCCATATTTTCCAACGATATTTTTTTGCTTTTTGCTTCTTTTTCTTTTCAAGAAAAATTTCCATGCATTGCCCGAAGATATTGCGCAGTTCTTGGAAGGATTGGCCAACTCACTGGCTCATGCACCGAGCAACTTATGAGCAAGAGGCTTCTATGCAATTTCTAGGTTGAGTGTCTTTGGGCCACCTCTCATGCTCTGCGCAATTTCCCAACTGAAGGTTGGTTTTCAACTATCTCTGCACAATTTTGGAGCTAAAGGTTCACTCTCAACTTGAACTATGGAATTCCCGAGAGCAAGCTTGGTTGCCCTCAAGGATTACACAGTTCTCTAAGGAAAGCCCAAAACTGGGTAGAAACCAAGTTAAGAGATCATCTTGTGGGTTAAATAGTAAACCAAGTGATAAAACAGAAGCCATGATGCAAATACAAGGCTCAATCAAAGCACAAGTACCTGGGTCAGCGTGAGATGAGTTGTTGAGATTTAGAAGGGAGGCTCCAAAACGAAGCATAGGAAAATTTTTGGAGGGTGGTTGTATCTAGTACAACATTGGTGACACACCGGTAGAACTCTAGCTCTCTGTGTGGATCTTGTCTCATGTAAAGTAAGTCTAACTCTTCTGGAAGTATTGCTCAATTATTCGATTATCATGACTTCTTCATTAACTTGAGTTAAAGATGTAGTCCCTACCATTCTCTTTATCGGCAACACACATACCAAGTTAAGTCAAACTGATGGTTGTTTCAATTGGGGATGAGGGGTATATAAATACACAAGTAATATAGATTGTCAGAGTTTTTAGTTTCATCTATGGTGTTGCTCCACTGCCAGCAGGCTTGGACAGTACCTTGGCAGAGTCACTTCAAGAACACAAGCATTGCTCTGCTACCAATTAGCCTGCACAGTACCCCAGTGGAGTTACTTGCTTCACCTCTCTGTGCAAAAATCCTCTCTCTTCTTTTGCCTTTTTTTCATTTTTTCATTTTTTCATTTTTTAAAGAACTGTGCATATGTAGCTATTTATTTCATGAGGCAGAAGAGGGATCCCGGCTTATTGAGAGCAGAAGAGTTTGTTCCTTCAGAGAAGGATGTTTTTATATACCTTTGGCATACTTGTTAAGTTTTTCCCCCTCTCCATACTCTTGACTGGGTTGACAAGGGTTAACTAAATATAGAAAACCGATTAGAGGAGGCAGTGATAGTTAAGAGTCCAAGCGTTGTGGTTTCACCATGATTCTCTCTTAAAGGAACGTATTTTCCATCAAGGTATCATCAACTAAAAGAAATGAAATATTTTCATAAAGAGAGGGAATAGACACATAACCAAGTGTTGATAGTTGTACAAGTTCCTCTTGGGTTTCACCCTACTTATCTAAGAAGCCAAACACGATTTCATGCGGAAACTAACCACAGGTGCAAAAGCAAAAAATCAAAGGAAAGAAGCAAGACAAAGAAAAATAAAGTAAGAAAATCCAGAAAAGAAACAAGAAAAGAAAAACACTACTCCTACTCCTAAGATAAGCAAAGCATGGGCCAACTCACCTGAAGTGATATTTCCAATACAGCGACCAGTGCATTGGTTTACCCATCTAGGTGACAACATGATTGACAAGAAACACATTCAAGCAAACCAACAGACAAGAAAGATAAAACAATGCAAACCAAATCATTTGAATCTTGAATGAAACCACATAAAATAAAAAATTTAAAGCACATGAAAGGCATTTTGCGGATGTATAATGGTGTTATGTCATTGTACATGTGGAAGACAAGCATGTACACACATTTGAACTTGGAAAATGAGCAAACATAAAAAAAAAAAATAAGAAAACTTTTGTTTTGCAATAGTGCTTGCTACGTATGACTCCTCCAATGCATGAGTGATAGGATTGTGTGATTCTAGTGGAGGATGTGAAAGATGTGAAATGGATTGATTTTTAGTGTGAATAAGAGAGTGGTGAGGAGCATGGGGAGATTCAATAGATTTCTAATCGGAAGTGGAACTAACCTCAAGGCAACCATCATCTCAGGCTGAATTGCCTCAACAACTTGAGGAGTTTCCACTTCGTCAAAATATGGATCATCAAAGACTGGTGGCTTGGAAAGATCGATAGTAGATGAATCAGAACCATGATCAAATGAATAAGTAAAAGATCACGGCAACCCTGATCAAAAAATTCAAGATGGAAAATGGTATCCTCATGATCTGACAAAACATAAAGAGGGGGTAATGAAAAACAAGAAATTTCACCCTCTAAGTTTCCGGAAATGAAAGATGAGAGATTGGGTGGATGTGGGAAGAAAGATTTGTCCTCTCTACAATCAAATGAAAGACTTACATCCCACGTGTTTTGTGAATGATTGAAAGTGGATACATCTGAAGATGAATTTTCAAAATATGGAATAGTAATGGCGGAATTGTGGAAGATGTTAGGACAAAGCGGACGAGGCATGAATGGAAGGAAGTCATCCTTCACCGCAAACTTTTCTTCAGACTCCCACAAATACTCATAAAAAATGATAGCACATGTTGGTTTTCAACACCAAATCTATCCAAAACTTGATCCTTGTGAACATCACATGTGGAATCTGAAGTGGATGAACACGACACACAAAAGCCGAAGGATCAAAGAAATCAAAGGACAAAGGCTGAGCAGATGAGACCATGTGACGACCGTTAGGCTTGCAATCCAAATCTGCGCAGAAATCCTAAGAAGGTGGGGTAGGAGGAGATGGTGACAAATCAACAAGTGGATTCACAACTTCTCCCACCTCGTCCTATGGAGCTAGAGATGTTTGATGAGAAGGGGATGGAGGGTCACTTCGGACAACAACCTGATCCATCTCAGATTTTAAAGCTCTAACACTGAGGTTGTTGTGAGAGAGTCAGAAGTTTCTAATTTTTTCTGATTCTCAGAGATGTGAAAAAGATATTGAAATATTCCCTCCAGAAATTTCAAGTCAACTTCATCTTCAAGAAATTCAAAATAGTAATGAAGAAAGCGATCATAAAAGTGTTTAAAAGATTCGTCAGGAGATTTTCTCAATTTTGAATTCTTTTGATGAAGTGCTTTACGGTCATAAAAAATGAAAGCGCAGTATAATTCTTTGATCATGTGATTGAAAGAGTGTATAGAGGCTACGAGAACTGTGTAACACCATTGCTTTGCGTGCCCTTCAAACATCAAGGCAAACAACCAAGAGGCAATGTCATCTGAGGGGACATCATGCATGCCACAAACCCCAGCAAAGGAAATTGTGTGCCTGAACAGGGGTGTTCCATTATCGCCACTGAAATTATATTTCGACAAGTCATCTATAACTTCCGCCAACACATCAAAATCAGCAGCATGAGAGAAACATGTTGGGGTTGTAATTTGGACATAAGTCATGAAAGATGTGTAGAAATTCAAAACAAACTTCAAGTGCTTAGCTTATCATCTGGCCCTCCTTCTAGTGCTAGAAATGTTGACGGTACTGGACCTACCAACATTCAGGGGATCTCCCCGATAAATAATATTACAACATATTTATAAATAATATTACATTTTCCACATGTACCCATGTGAGACAAAATAGGCTAGAGACAGCCAAACAAGACAAACACTATGACTATGAAGTTTGGGGAAAGACTAACTCGGCAACCTTCACTTGATGCTTCTCGGTCACGTACTCATGCCAATCTTGGTACTATGCGATGATGTCCCCAAACTGCTTGATGTTGTCTTTCTAATAGCAGACTCTTACCTCCATAGCATCTGGGTCTATGGTCTTGGAACCTATATCCAAACTGTCCTAAAGCATGGTGTTGACCATGACAGGACAACCGATGTACTTCTACATGTTATGTGCGTTGAGTTCCAAGTCGCCCCTAGTGGTCTCTCACCTTAGTTGCTCCATGTACCTATCAATATCTAACTGGACCCGGTTCTTGTGTTTAGCCTTAGTGAGGGAACCGATTGAAGGATCATGTGCATTCTCACCATGACATCCAAACTCTTGTACAACCATGCATATGAGGCATGTATGTTGGTGATGAGTGGGGCAAGCTGCTCATAGTTTTGGATCAACATATGGACCCTTGATTTCTCCTGCTTTACCTAGGGCTTCATCATCTTTGGAAAGTGAATCAGGGCCCCTTTAGATCGCATTGTCCACTCTTGCACATGGGCGATGGTAGCATGTATGTTCCTGAGAGTTTGAACAAACTCTTTGCTCTGTTGTTATAATCCATGCACATGGACAATTGCATTATGCAGGGGGACAAATCTATCATAGAGCTTATGCATGGTAGTCTCAAGTGCTGATACTTCATCAAGTATTCCTTTCCTCATCTTTGTCATTGTGAAAATTGTGCTCTACTCTTTGAGTTGTTCTGCCTCTTGCCTAGAAGCCTTCAAGTTCTTTTCCATTTGTTCATTCTCAGCCAATGAGGACTTAACATTGGAGCCTGTGGCTCCTACATAAAACAAGGTAGCATCGACAATGGCAGTTGGATTCTTTCTGACATCTAACACTATCACCCTTTCCTTCATGAATGCAGGTGACATGTGATCATCTAGAAAGTGTTTCCTTCGTGCTTGTATAATCTTCTTCTGTAACTCATCAAATGAAATATTGTACACATCCATAACTGTATCATCATCAAGGAGAATAACCTCTCATTGCTTTCTCGTTACTGTTTCCGACATTGGAGGTGATGGAAATTGAGAGGTGACCTTGGGTGCTCTTGGCATAAGGTTGGTGTCTTCATTCTGTGGCTCATACCCCAACTCCATGTCCGTCACTTCAATTGTTTTCTCAATCTGTTGAGGAAGCTCCCAATCCTGCATCTGTTCACCCTCTTCTTCAGTTGCTGATTGTTTTGACTCTTCACCCTTTATGGCTATTATTTTCTTTGTCATCGTACCTTTCCTTTATTCTTCCTCCTATTTATGCTTCTCTTCCCTTTTTCTCCTTCTCGGCTCTTACTCTTTCTTCAAATTCTTCTACATTTCCTGCAACTTTCATTCTGCTTCCTCCAGGGTTTGCTTTTCTTTCTTCCTTCTCTTTGCCCTCTTTATAGCTTTCTCCCTCTTTGCCTCTGCTGCCAAAGATGCTTTCTCAATGATAGATCTGATCTCATCTTGTAGCTTTGCTCTACCTTTGGGTTCTCGACAATCTTCCTCTTGCCCTTATCCTGCACGGGATTGCTGCTTATTGTTGTTTTTGTTGTTTCTTCCTACGCTACTGCTACCTGCAAAGCAGCCTTCAAAGTTGTGGCTATATTGACCGACTCGTGGAGCTTAGAGTCATTGTAACAATATCTTCAAGGGTCCTCCTCGTGCCAGTGAAATGTCCTGTGGATCCATGGATATTACACCTTTTCACAGTGGTTCTTGCAAATATCATGGGGATCATACCGATTAAAGTCCTTGGAATCGAACTCAAACTTAAATATCTCCTTAGCTTCATCATCTGTATCTTTCAAGCTCTTAATCTCATATAACCCGATCCACAAAGGAAGAGTAGGCCATGTTGCCTTCTTCTTCCTGTGCAGTCCTGCTAATAACACTGTGGAGAGGTCATATGTGACCTCTTGCATGACCATCTTGTCCATGGCATACCTATGTAGAACATGTGAAAGCTTCTCTCCACCAAACACTCTAATGAAGGTGCCACTGGGTGAGGCATACTAATTTGCATGTTAAGTATCGCCTCCATCACTTCTTGGGACATGCAAGGTGGATCCTGCTCAAAGATTAGCTTGTACAATGAGATGATTAAATGGTCAGTCAGCCTTGCCATTACTCCTCAGTAGTTGCAGCTGGAAAGCAACTTACAATAAATGTTGACAGAAGTATATTTCGATGTCCATGTCCAGATCTTGTCAAAAAACTGTTGTTGGGCACAAATTACATCTAGTAAGTATACTAACATGTAGAATCTCACTTGCTCATCCTTGGATGGATTTCGTGCGTTAGTCACATGGACTTTCAATAGATAAGCCAATAATTCCTACCAGTTGAATGACCTTCCATCATTCACCAATTGGTCCAATACAACTACCCAACCTTTAGGAAAGGTCTCAGTGCTCTCTTGATCATATATTCGGCATGCAAAAATGATAAAACAGGTAGGTCTTCCTGAGAGACTTTGCCTTGTAAACATGATTGGGTTTTTGTATGAACTTTGATGGATCTTTCACCCAGTGCTTGACTATATCTCTATTGTTCACTTGGCTGTGAGTGGCATAGAAAAGTGTGTCCATGCTCCTCATCAGCTGAGGTAAATGATACATATGATGATAGTTCTTGCCCTAAAGGTCTCAAGCTCTATCCCATTGGCACTGCTCAATGTAATAGTCCATGGATCTGTGTGTGAGGCAATCCACCTGATAATCTCCGCACATGGGAAGGCAGGGTACCTGCATGCAACCTTGTATAAGCATAACCGCTAGATACTGATATAAACATGCCAGTCCTCTAAGTCTTCCTTGAAGTCCTCTCTAAATGTGTCCTTGATTTGTTGCCATGTTAACTTGGTGCCTGATGCAGGAGCATCCAGCTCAGCAATTTCATTGTATTCTAGTTAACTTAAGGGGTCTTGTGTTTTCAAGGAAGTTGGATTCCTATGTATCAAATTAATGTAATTATTAATGTTTTAAGTGATTTGGAATAGGAATTAATTAAATATTGGGAGGATTTTGTAAATGTTCTCGAATGTTGGAGAACATGAGAGAATTAGGACAGTTGAGAGTTCATAGGGATTGATAAAGCCTAGATTAGGAATTAGTTGATGATTTTGTGGATTAGAGAGGATCCTTAGGGATAAAGAGGAGATTTTAATATTTTGATTGAGAAGGTTATGGATCTAAACCAAGAATTGGTTATAGAATCCTTTTTCATAAATGTAAGCCTAAAAGGCATGGAGAGAGTTAGTTAGTTAGAGAGTTAGTGAGTTAGAGATTTGGAGTTTAGATATTAGATAGGGTTGACTGTAAGCCTCTGTGTAGGAAAGGAAAAGGCCACTGATTAGAAAATCAGGCCAAAGAGAGAGAGACTCATTATGTAATTATTTTTTTATATATACACAAAGATTTTAATTCTAAGTTGTGTAAGTGTGGATTGAGTAATTGAATTATAAATTCTGTGTGGATTAGAATAAATCTGTGTAACATAGGTTTGCAAGTGTGCAGAACTAGAGACGAAATACAGAGAGGAGTGTTATGGACTTGCACACAGACAGTATTAGAGAAAACCTTTAATTTTACAGCAAAGGTATAACTGCAAGGTTTCCTAAAAACCTAAGGATTTACGAAGGAAGCGTAAAGGTGCGAAGGAGTGAAGTAATGGAGCTGAAGATCGGGATCAGAACAATTAAAGACCATATGGCGAGAATAAATACACAGACAGAGAAGCGAGAAGACTATTACACAGTGAAGACAAGTTGCAAAAAAATGTAGCAGCAAAGCACAGTCATTGGATCAGTCAGATCAACGAACAAGATTGAGGGAGATAGACGGCTAAGATTAAGTCGCATAAAATAAAGTCAAGCAAATGAAGAGAACAAATTCGGCCATATGTTAACAGACACAGAGTAGTATTCGGAAACAGTAAGTAGTATCTCATGCGCTTAAAAGTTGTAAAAGGTATTCTATGATTTCACGTGATTTACCTGAGGGGTTGACACGTAGCACGTGAAAAACACTTTTCTCGTGCGCTCTCGACCTAATATCGGTCGTGCAAGATTTCACGCGAGATTACACGATCACTGTTGGATTGAGGTAGGAGAAATAAATAGTGGAGATCGATCGGGCTAGTTGGTGTGAGTTATCACACGATAGCCATTAGATTGGACGAAACAAATCGATAGTGGAGATTTGGGCGCACAAAAGTCTAATGTTGAAATAAATACGTCCGCTATGTGACACATGGTTGACAGTGATTGGTCAAGTTTGTTGTGAATTGGATGGTAAGAAAGTCTGGGTATAAGCTGATTAAGATGTGATTTATTAGATTCTGCTTAAGTATTTAATTACAGAGAGTTAAACCTTGGGTTATGGAAGGTTTTACTAAACAGAAATATTAAAATTCCTGGGACATGTATATGTCATGCATTTTATATGCATGTTGTGGGTATGTGCGGCTTTGGCTGCATCATTTGGTATCAAAGCAGAAGAAGATTTTGTGTTCAAAATAAGGAGGTATAGTTATGTTGTAGATTGGTAAGCATATGGTATTTATATTGTCGTACAAGTAGCAGCAGAAGAAAGTGAGAAGATTGAAGTTGCCTATAGCTAGGAGTTCTCAAATGGTTCCAAAGAAGAGAGAACCAGAGAGATGTTGAAAGACTAATCTCAGGGGAGAGAAGGTTGGTGAGGTATCGGGTAGCAAGGAGGACTTGTTAATGCAGAGGTTTTGTTGTAGCTCACGGAAAGATCATAAAGGAAATTCCACAGAGGATGTGGGTATAATTGCTAAGGGAGAAGAAGGCTACAAGATGAGGAAAAAAGGGTGCTAAAGCAATCCGCAGGAAATAGATGAGTCAAGAGGAGCTTGACAAGGAGATGGTTCCAGAGGTATAGAACCATAGATCAAGTTTAAGGAGAAAAGGTTGATGAAGGGCGGGTATAGAAACTTACTAAAAAGGGAAGTTTAGGTGCAGTTCACAAGTGAACAGATGAAGTTCACAGAACAAGAAAGGATGACTACTGAAGGTCATTACAAAAGAGAGAAAGTTGAGATAAATTTCCATCTTGAGTCGTTGATGGAGATGTTGTAGATGAATAAGGAAGACTAGAGGCATGGATGGATTATGAAAAGGATAGTCAAATGGCATAGATTGCAAGTAAAATGGGAGCAAAGAGTGAATGCTCAAATAGAGGAAGAGTTAGTCAGGTTAAATGAGTATGTACGTGAACCCGAATATGGTCCATTACATTCTAAAAGTAATGAAGGGATAGAGAATGAATCTACAAAGGGGCTTAATCATATGAAGGATTCAGAACAGCAAGGAGATATGATGACTGAAGCATCAAGTGAGACCACAAGGCCTTAAGTTTTTAAAACTGATAATTTGTGTATGATTGCAGGTATTATAGGAGAAAAGAAACTTTGTGAAGATGTCTTCAGGATGGATCAAGATCTTGAAGTAAAATGTGACAAAGAAAATTTCTCATAAGAGGAAGAATTTTACTGGTTACAGCAGAAAGAGTCGATGGATGAGTTACTTAATGAGAGAAGACAGTCATTTGAAGCTGTCATAAAGATGAAAGATCAAAATTTTATTCGGATGAAGAATGAAGAAATATTGTCTCACAGAGGTAATCTAATAAATTTGATTAATGTTATTGATGAAGAACAAATGCAGGAGAATATTAATGCAGATGATGGGGCAAGGATAGCTCTTGAAGAAGGTTTACAGAGAGACATCAAGGCAAAATGTATTGAAGAAGAAGGACATCTACTGAATGATGTTAAGAAATAAGAAGTCTATGCGAAAGATTTAGCAAAGGCAGAAAGGCCATCTGATGATGGGTCAATAACAAGTGAAGGTATGGAAAATTGTGTAAAATTTCCAAATTCTATTCCAATTGAAATTATTGAGTTATATAGAAAATTAGACTTTCAAAGAAGAAAGTTGGAAAAGAAAAGGATATATACTTAGGATAAATGGCTAAAAAAGGAAGACAAAGAATTTCTCATGAATGGCAACCATAAGGAAAAGGGAATGGTAATAAAAGTTCAGCAAATTAACATTATAGAAGGAGGAGTTCATTATTGTGAACCAGAACATAGAGATATCATTGAAACGGATGATATGGAGGAGAGTTTAAATCAACATACTCAGATGTGTTGACAAAGGAATTGGAGGAAAACTCAGAGAAACATACTGAGATGTTTCCAGAAAAGGAAAAGGTAATGAGTCCTTATATTTTTAATTCTGATAACTTTTTTATGCTTTCAACATTTTATGAAGATGAGACAGACATGTTTCAAATTGAAGAGTCAGTTTTAGAACTGAAGAAGACTGGAAGTTGCTAGGACAAACATACTGATGAGGAAGATGAAAAGCATGAAGATACCGTGCTTGGAGAAGTTAAATTGACAACCATAATCAGTCAAGGAAATGAAGGACAATTATTGAGGGTTGTCAAGGAAGAGAAAAGAAAATATGATGGAATTGATGAACAACATAGTGATGTATTTGAGAGGAATCAAGTACAAAGGGAATTGAAGGATGATTTATTTCTTGAAAGTAAATATACAGATATTGAACAAAGGTTGGTTGGAATGTCACAAGAAGGTAAGGATGAAAGGGCGGTAGTAAGAATCTGACAATTTCAAAGAGAAGACAGTAAACAACAGTTTGAAGATGAGTGGATAGAGTACAACAACAAATGGCAAAGTAATTATCAGTCAGAAGATAAATTGGACATAGAGATTGAAAGAATAATAAGATTGATGATAAAGGTGCCTCAGAAGAAAGCAGTAGTAAGAAGGCCAAGCAACATAAAGAGGAAGACAACAACAGACTGTGAAAGCATAGTTAGTGGGGAAGAGCAACATAAAGTGTGGAGACCTGGAGAACAACAACAAACAACAATAACAACCAAAGATAAATTACGTAACAAAGTATGGGATCTAGGAGGACAAAGGACGGAAGCACATGATCTAGAGATCATGATTTTTTTTTTACCTTGGAAGACTGATGTTGGAGCATCCAGCTCAACAATTTCATTGTATTCTAGTTAACTTAAGGGGTCTTGTGTTTTCAAGGAAGTTGGATTCCTATGTATCAAATTAATGTAATTATTAATGTTTTGAGTGATTTGGAATAGGAATTAACTAAATATTGGGAGGATTTTGTAAATGTTCTCGAATGTTGGAGAACATGAGAGAATTAGGACAGTTGAGAGTTCATAAGGATTGATAAAGCTTATACTAGGAATTAGTTGACGATTTTGTGGATTAGAGAGGATCCTTAGGGATAAAGAGGAGATTTTATTTTTTTGATTGAGAAGGTTATGGATTTAAACCAAGAATTGGTTATAGAATCCTTTTGCATAAATGTAAGCCTAAAAGGCATAAAGAGAGTTAGTTAGTTAGAGAGATAGTGAGTTAGAGATTTGGAGTTCAAAGATTAGATAGAGTTGATTGTAAGCCTACGGGCAGGAAAGGAAAAGGCCACTGATTAGAAAATTAGGCCACAGAGAGAGAGACTCATTATGTAATTATTTGTCTATATATACACAGAGATTTAAATTCTAAGTTGTGTAAGTGTGGATTGAGTAATTGAATTATAAATTGTGTGTGGGATTAGAATAAAGTTGCGTAACATAGGTTTGCAGGTGTGCAGAACCAGAGACAAAATACAGAGAGGAGTGTTATGGGCTTGCACACAGACAATATTGGAGAAAACCTTTAATGTTACAATGAAGGTATAACTGCAAGGTTTCCTATAAACCTAAGGATTTACGAAGGAAGTGTAAAGGTGTGAAGGAGTGAAGTAACGGAGCTGAAGATAGGGATCATAACAATTGAAGACCGTAAGGCGAGAATAAATACAGAGACAGAGAAGCGAGAAGATTATTACACAATGAAGACAAGATGTAAAAGAACGTAGCAGCAAAGCACAATCGTTGGAGCAGCCAGATCAACGGACTAGATTGAGTGAGATAGACAGCTAAGATTAAGTCGCGTAAAATAAAATCAAGCAGATGAAGAGATTAGATTCAGCCATGTGTTAATGGACGTGGAGTGGTATTCGAAAACAATAAGTAGTATCTCGCGTGTTTAAAATCTGTAAATGGTATTCTAAGATTTCACATGATTATGAGGGGTTGACATGTAGCATGCGAAAACCACTTTTCTCGCACGCCCTTGTCCTGATATTGGTCATGCAAGATTTCACGCTAGATTACTCAATCACCGTTGGATTGAGGTAGGAGAAATAAACGGTGGAGATCGGCTGAGCTAGTTGGTGCGAGTTATTGCGCGATAGTCGTTAGATCAGACAAGACATATCGACAGTGGAGATTTGGGCACACAAAATTCTAACGTTGAAATAAATACGTCAGCTATGTGACACACAGTTGACGGTAATTGTTCAGGTTTGTTGTGAATCAGACGGTAAGAAAATCCACGGGTATAATCTGATTAAGATGTGATTTATTAGATTTCGCTTAAGCATTTAATTACAGAGAGTTAAAACTTGGGTTATGGAAGGTTTTATGAAACAATAATATTAAAATTCCTGGGACATGTATATGATATGCATTTTATATGCATGTTGTGGGTATGTGCGGCTTAGGCTGCATCAGTGCCCTTCTCAATGAACAATTGAGTGTCTACATAAACTAGAAAGTTGACTGATACCTACTCAACTGCTTCCCCAGTACTACTCTTGACAGTTTCCTTTGATGCAGCTCTCTTGGAGGCCATGTTAATTGTAACTACTAGAGAGATGTTCAACAACTATTGTACCTAGAGATAAAGAGGACACTCATGGCATGCAAATGTTAGCTTAAAACCAAAAGCAACTTCAATATCAGATCAAGTAAAAATTGGGCTAATGATGGGAGAGATTGCACAATTCTAGTTCACAGAGGTGATTGACTACCAACTGGAAATGCACAGTGCACAGTTGGAGCCAGGACATGGTAGCCTCTGCGCAGTGCCAAAATCCAAGGCAGAGGTCTTGAGCTCCTAGAATGTGTAGTGCTTGCAAGGGAAAGCAAGATCCAGGCAAGGGAAGCTCAGATCTACCCAAGGGGAGTGTGAAAACGAGAAAATTTGAATGATGGTGTGATGTTGAGTGCATACGTGACTGAATGTTGATGCATGCAATTGAAACAAGTGCAAGAATCAATTAAAATGAAGGAAAACAAAGAATGTGGAGAGAGACATCGCAACGACGATCGTTAGTGAAAAAACTGGGTAATGCATGCAACACTTGGGAAAGGAAATTTAAAACTTAAAACAACACTTTTACAAGTTAAAACACCAGCGTTCGTTCAATAAAACAAGTGAAACAACACTCTCACAAGCTAAACAAGAAAAAGTGACAGAAAAATCGACAAAAGACTAGAAAAGCAAGACTTGCCCTTAAAAGTGACGACGATCGCACCGAAGGTTCCTTGATCTCCTCGGGAATGCTAGATCTCCAAGATCAAATGTACAAATGAGATTTGGTAGCGTTAAATAGATTTGGCCGATTTAGGGTTTATGACACGAAGGCCAAAAATCAACGAAAAAGTGACACTTAGCGACACTTTCCAAAATAACTAAAGTGCCTCCTTCGGACTACTAAAAATAGATCCTTATTTTCTAGGGATGCTTTTTCACTTTTTGTTTTTTGAATTTTTAAGAAAAGCCCCCATGCATTGCCTGGAGAGATTGCGTATTTATGGGAAGGACCTGGAAACTCATTAGCTCATGCATCGAGCAGCTTCTAAGCAAGAGGTGTTATGCTTCTTAACCTGCAAAGCAATACTGAACCGAGAATATGCGAGAAAAATACCCAGAACACAGAATATGCGAAGAAAATATACCCAGAACACAGAATAGCAATGATTTTATTACTCAGAGAGAAATGTTCACAGGCCTCTTCGAGGGGGCAACCTCCAATAGAGCAGAGCTCGATTACAAAACAAGACACGATACTCCTCGCAGGGAGTCTCTATCCTTTATATATGACT
>APFE030858359.1:15387-53216 GCA_000404065.3 Pinus taeda
AGTAGCCACGTTGGCGCAGGTCGTGGACTGTTTCCCTCTCTGAGGGTTTTAACCACATCAAAATACTGGTGTATTGATTTGTGATCTGTTTGTGAGCGGTGTCCTTTTGGTGTTCTGTCTGAGGAACTTACCCTGTAAATTCCTACACCTAGCATCATGAATGATCTTTTTGCTCCTTGTGACTTCACTAACATAAATGAGTATCCTCACAATATCCCTGACAAGGCTATTGAAAAGTTGCCTTCCTTTCAAGGTAACAATGCGATTAGTGCTACATCACATGTGAAAAACTTTAATGTTTGTATCTTTAAATGGTGTAACACTGCTAATTATGAGGATGTGAAGATGAGAGTTTTTGTTTTATCTTTAGAAGAGGATGCTCTTGATTGGCACACTGAGCAACCTACTAACTCATATAACTCTTTACAAGCCATTCTAACTGCATTTTTAGATAAGTTTGGAGAGAAGAAGGAAAATAGGCATTTGATCAATGCCATTAGCAACATGAAGAAAAATGAGAATGAAACCATGGAGGAGTTTAACAAGAGATTCAATGAATTAGTAAAAGCATGCCTGCTACTATTAAACCCCTTGATGAATTTCTTTTATGCTCATATCTAGATGCTTCTGGGGTTGACACTGCCTATGAATTGAGGAGGAAGGAGCCTACAAATCTGAGTGTAGCTCAATCTGACACCTTGAAGATAGAAAGGGCTAGAAAGCAATCGGGAAAATATGAAATTCCTGGTTTCAATAGAGGGCCATTGAAACCGAATGATTCCAAAGGCAAGGCCAAAGAAGAGACTACACATGATCCTATTAAGGAGTTAACCCAACTCATCAAGAGTATGGAGGCAAATCACACCAGTCAAATGAATGTTATCCAAAACCGATTAGTGGCCATGGAAAGAAATCAAGGTGGGAGATTCCCGAATAGAGGCAATGACAGAGGGCAAAAGAGAGGACCTTCCAATGACCATAGGCCACCTAATCCACCAGAGTCTACAAACTTAGTTGATGATTCCATGCCTTATTGTAGACCTTGTGATGACATACATGATGAACTCACTTGTCCTTATGCAAGAAGGATCCTAGAAAGAGATATGATGGGAACAAGTGAACAAATCAATGTAGTTGGAAAAGAGCATCATTTGTCCTTGGAAAATTGGATGGGAGTTATGGAGAGTAGTCAGAAGGTAAATAAAAATTCTCCATCGTCCTCAACTCAAATTTTAGAGATAGCCAAGGATAAGGGGAGGGGAAAGAATAAAGAAAGAAATCATAGTAAAACTTTCACTCCACCCACATCGAAGTTGAATATTGACTTGGGAGGATGGATTAATAATGCTAAGATTTTAGTTCCTGTCACTGAAATCATGAAGATTCCCTCCCAAAGATAGAAATTGTTGAAAGCCATTGATGCTCCTAATGGAAAAGAAATGTCTAATTTTTCTAAGGATAGACATGAGGATGCCCCTATCACTCTGCAAAGTAGTGATATCTGTAGAGATAACAGAGACCACCAAACTTTTTTCATCACTATGTTGGTCAATGGAATGCTTTTACACAATTGTATGTTTGACTTTGGGGCATCATCTTGTGTCATGACTAAGAAAATCATGAATCAGTTAAATTTGAGGATTTCTAGACCACAACATTTGTGCAATGGATTCAAAGATCATTGAAGTGTGTGGTTTGATAAAAGATCTTCAAGTCCACTTAGTTGTACATCCTAATACTATGATCACCATGGATATTGTGGTGATTGATGTGCCTGATGCTTGTCGGATGTTATTGTCTAGAAAGTGGGGAGCTCATATTGGGGGTAGTTTGCAAATGGATTTAAGTTATGCTACCATCCCTAATATGAGGGCATCATGGTTAGATTGGATAGGGAATTGGAGAGAGTTTCATATAGAAAATCCCTACGAGCCTCATAATGAAATTGTGTATGAATTTGATAACTTGGGAAACTATGTTATCCTGGCTAATTCCTTTCCTCCTTCGGACAAGGAGGTGGATTGTAAAAAAGATGGAGTTTGGCACATGAATTTTGATGGTGCCCATTCTAGGTATGGTAAGGGTGTTGGAATTGTCCTTACCTCCCCTCTTGGTCACATATTCAAGTTTGCCTATAGATTGGAATTCGATGCGACCAACAATGTAGCAGAGTATGAGGCTCTATTGTTGGGTTTTGAGTTGGCAAAAGACTTGAGAATAAAGTTGCTTAGTATCAAGGGGGATTCTAATTTAGTCATTCTTCAAACTAAGAATCAATTTGCATGCAAGAATGATAGATTACAGAAGTATCGAAATGTTGTTTGCGATAATATGGAATATTTTGATGCATTAGAGCTTCAAGCAATTCCTAGGGAAGGAAATACACAAGCTGATGAGTTGGTTGTTGCTGCATCTACAATACAGCTTGGAGAGAACTTGCTGGATGATAAAATTAATATGGAGATTATCTTTAGGCCATCGGTTCCTGATAATCTAGAGCATTGGCAAATCTTTAATGATGAAAGCCAAGTGGTTAGTTTTTTATATAACATTGAGGAATTTTCTGGATTTAAGGCTGACTACAAAGAGAAAGGATGTGATTATGAGGAGTGTAATGTGGTGACAAATCCCACTCCTTGGAGCAAGTGTTTGACAGACATGATGCATCAAAGAGAAAAGATGATAAGAAAATTGACCCAGGGGAATTCATTGAAGTAAATATTGGTACCCCTTATGACCCAAAGATTATCAAAATAGGCAAGGGTACCAATGAGCAAGAAAGGAAGAATTTGATCAATTTACTTCATGAATATAGAGATGTTTTGGCTTTTTCACATGATGAGTTGAAAGGTTATAGGGAAGATATTATGGTACATACTATCCCTCTTAAGGATGAAAATGTCAAACCCCTTAGGCAGAAACTTAGGCAAATCAATCCTAAGTTAACTCCCTTGGTGCAAAAGGAATTACAAAAGATGCTTCAGGTTGGTATTATTGCTCACACTAGGCATTCCACGTGGTGTTCAAACTTGGTTATTGTGAGGAAGAAGAATGGATCAATCAGGTTGTGTGTAGACTTTCGAAATCTTAATCTAGCCTGTAAAAAAGATAATTACCCTTTACCTAATACGGAAACATTATTGCAAAGGGTAACAGGATCTGGAATGATGTCTTTCTTAGATGGATTTTCAGGATACAACCAAGTCTTGGTGAAGGAGGAGGATAGACATAAGACAACATTCACCACACCATGGGGTACTTTTGAATATTTGAGGATGCCTTTTGGATTAACGAATGCTGGAGCAACTTTTCAAAGGGCTATGGACTATGCCTTTAAGGGTCTAATTAGGAAATCTATTGAGATATATCAAGATGATTTAACTATTTTTTCTAAAAATGGAATTTCCCATATAGGCCACCTAAGGCAAATTTTTGATAGGTGTAGAGAGTATGGAATATCCTTAAACCCTGCAAAATCTATTTTTGGAGTGACTGAAGGAAAGTTTCTAGGTCATATCATTTCAAAGGATGGGATCAAAATTGACCCTAAAAGAGTTGAGGCTATTCAAAAGATTCCTTTGCCTCATAATATTATAACCCTTCAATTCTTCTTAGGAAAGATTAATTTTCTTAGAAGGTTCATTCCAAATTATGTTGAGATTGCCAAGCCCATCCAAACCCTCTTAAAGAAAGATGTTAAGTTTGTTTGGGGAAATGAGGGTAGAAAAGGTTTTCGGGAAATAAAGGATTCTATTGTCAAAGCACCTGTTCTAGTAAGCCAAAATTATTCAAAGGAGTTTTTTATTTTTTCTTTTGCATCCAAAGGTACTATTGATGGGGTGTTGCTTCAAAAGAATAATGAAGGGCATGAGCAGCCTATTGCTTTTATGAGTAGGTCCCTTCAAGGGTCTGAGTTGAAGTATAGCACCATGGAGAAGCATGCTTATGCATTAGTCAAGTCTCTTAAACAGTTCAGAGTTTATGTGGGGTATTCTAGGATAATTGCATTTGTTCCCCACTTTGCTGTAAAGGATATTTTAGTCCAAGCTGATTGCTTAGGAACTCGAGCTAGGTGGGTCTCAAAGATTCAGGAGTACGATTTGGATATTAAACCTACCAAGCTTGTGAAAGGCCAGGTATTGGCCAAAATCTTGACTGAAGGAAATGAGAAAGTGATAGGAATGATTTGTCAAAATGATTTGGAATTAACTTCATCAGAACTTCAAAGATTGGGTCAACTTGAATGGTATAAAGACATTATTTATTATTTGCAAAATTTGTCATGTCCTAACCATTTAGTTGGCCATAAGAGAAGAGCATTAAGGCTTAGAGCAACTAATTATTGCATTATGAAGGATGGTCTGGGTTGGAGAAATCCAGAGGGGGTAATACTTAGGTGTGTCGATGAAGTTGAAGCCAAAAAGCTTCTATCTGAGTTTCATTCAGGATTTTGTGGAGGGCATTATGCTGCTAAGACTACTACCCACAAAATCTTGAGGGTTGGTTATTTTTGGCCTTCTATTTTTGCTAATGTGCACAAGTATGTTAGAGGTTGCCAAGCTTGTCAACTATTCACTGGGAAGCAGAAGTTAGCCTCTTTGCCTCTTCAGCCTGTGGTCGTGGAGGCTCCCCTTCAACATTGGGGGCTAGATTTTATAAGGAAATTTAATGAAAATTCGAGTAATGGCTACTCATGGATTATAACTGCCACTGATAATTTTACTAAATGGGTAGAGGCCATCCCTACAGAACACACCACCGACAAAGTAGTGATAGATTTTCTTGAAGATAAGATTATCACTCGTTTTGGTGTCCCTGCCAAGATTACTATCGACAATGCCAAGGCTTTTAGCTCTGCTGAGTTCTCATCGTTTTGCTTTAAGTATGGCATTGTTTTATCCCATTCATCAAACTACTATCCTCAGGGTAATGGCTTAGCAGAGTCTAGTAATAAGAATTTGGTAACCATAATCAAGAAGATAGTAGGGGATAACAAACTGGCATGGAATAGTAAAATTAAATATGCTTTGTGGGCTGATAGGATTACAAAGAAGAGTTCTACTGGGAAGAGTCCCTTTGAGTTAGTTTATGGCTTGGATGTTACCCTTCTTGTGCATTTGAGGTTACCAGCTTACCAATTGCTACATAATTTTGCATCTGATAAAGATATTGTGCAATGTAGGATTGACCAAATTGTAGAATTGGATGAAACTAGAAGAAGAGCCTTTGAACATTGTTGTAAAAATCAATCTAAGGTAAAAAGAAATTTTTGACAAATCATCTAGACATAGAATGTTTTCTAACAATGATATGGTTTTGCTATGGGATCGCAGAAATGAAAAACCAGAAAATCATGGTAAGTTTAACAGTTTGTGGCTTGGATCATACATTATCAGGGAAGCAACTGGACAGAATTCCTACCATTTGAGCACTTTGGATAGAGAACCACTTGAATTACCTGTGAACGGCCAACTGCTCAAATTGTTCTATAAAGAAAATATCTGATGCCATGGGGCATCTTTTTGTATCATATTTCTAACCTTATCTCGTGTCGTTTTTGTTTAATTAGTTTTATTTCATGAATAAATTGTCATTTATGCTCTTAGAATAAATTTCCATTTCTTCGTTTCTGTACTTTATTTCATTTAATGATATTTTGAATGGATACTGTTGATATATGTCTTTTGTCGGTTGATGCAAATTCCAGGTTTTTGCACACTATCACTTTGTATCTAGCATGCATCCCCATATGGAGCCAAATGTTGACTACTAGAGTGGCATCTGATGATTATATGAAGACTCCATGTCCAAGGATGACCCAGAGGACACCTGTACCATCAGATATCATCAGTCAACAAAGTTTTTTAACTCTACTTCTAACTTCTCATCATCTTTCTTGTACCCAGATTCCACACCCTACAGGGAATTGTAATAAGTGATACTAGTAATGACGAGTTTTTTGAGTTTGTAACAGGCCTAGGATGTTGGGACTCGGTCAGCAAATGAGTACACCTTGGAGTGTTTTTTTATCCAGTTAATTATCCCTTCTTTTTCAGAGGCGGATAATTTTCTAGGTTTTTTCACTCATTTTTTACCCCAAAGCCGGGGTGATGGTTTGAAGGTTGAACCAGTGTTGAAAATATCGGTATCGGCAAAATATTGGAAAAGGTCCAGAAAACATCTTATCGGCAATATCGGCGAAAATATCGACAAGCATAAAAAATGCATAATATATTCCTTTTTTCAAATTTCTAAACATATAAAGCAATAACAACATGAACTAAACACATTGGCACATAAATATGAAGAAAGCATTGATATATATGATGTCAAATAGAAATGATACAACAAACTTCAAAGGCGATGCCAAATCCTATTGATCCCTAGTAATTGTCCAATCAAGAATTCAAACAAAATAACGTCACATATCCTGTTGATCCCTGATAATTGTCCAATCAAGGACTCAAACAAAATAACATCACATATATAAAACTTTAAAAGTATTTCATCATCATAAGTTATAAACATATATGTAGCAAAAGTTGCAAAACAAATAAAACTAGCAGCTATCTATCTGAGACCATTGGCCTCTCCCTAGCAACTTTCTTTCTGTCTTGTTCAGCAATTGCTTCAAGAGCTTTTTGTATAACCTCCGCACTAGAAACCATACAAGGCATTACATCTGCATCATGTGCAAGGAGTCTAACCAAATGGTATTTCAATCGTGTAACCCCTCCTGATATCTTGGTCCCACACAATTTGCATGATATATATACCCAATTTGCCCCACCAACAGCCTCCCCATACTCCCAAAATGGGTCCAAGGCTTTTGGCATATTTGACATTTGTAGTGAACTAATTCAAACCTAGTGCACAAAAAAAACAAAAAATTGGCATTAAACCCCCCAACACAAAAAATAATAAGTAATAACCACCTCATTTGCAAAAATTTACTACATTATTTGCATTTTGTAATGTGAATGAAAAATGGCAATAAGAGGGTGCATAAGAAAGTTGAAAAAAAATGAAGCTTGTTGTCCAACTATGGAGAAAACCCTTGCATTGGCTCATGGGCATGAAAATCATAGCACATTGAAAAAAAACAAAGAAACAAAATGTTGGTAGGCAAAGAGGCAAGCAAGCATAACCCTAAATCTATGAAAAAATCATTAACATAGGGGTTTTTAAGAACATACCTATTAATGGAAGAAATGAAGTTTGTCTCACTGTTCTTCAATCTTTGATCCACAAAAAAATCTTAATTGGTGGTGATAATCATTATTTGATCCTCAAACCCTCCTTGACAACCACCACAAAACTCTTCCCCTTCCTTCTCCAACACTCAGAAACAGAAATGAAGAAAAAAACGATTTTCCCTTTTTCTAGCCGCAGCGTAACACGCCCGGCGATATTTTCTGTCGTCTCGCGATATTTTGCCGAGATATCAGCAATTTCTCGGAAATATCGCGATATTTTCGGGAGCCAAAAATATCACGATATTTTCTCGGTGATATTTCGGCTCGCCGAAAATATCGCGATATTTCCAATATTCGGCGATATATCGTCGATATTATCATCATTGGGTTGAACCCCTAACACATATTAGTGTCTAGAGTCGATGTATATTACCATATTTGATCACACAAAAAAATTTGTGGAATTTGGTTAGGTTTAAGTAGGATTTTTTAATAATTAAAAATTTCCTGCAAAATGGGTTTTTTAATTATTTTCTATGTAATGGTGTAAATAAATGGTCTTAGGAAATGTTTAGAGCGTGTGACTACTCGAAATTCATCTTCAGGGACCCAGCATTATCCTAGGACCCACTTTGGGGGTCAAAAAACGACTTATAGTCTCTTAAAAGCCAATTTTCCTAATGTTAGTAGCAAAAATGAGGAAAAAATTCAAAAAAATGAATAATTAGAAAAATTTAGAAATTTTTCCAAAGTCAAAATAAGGCAAACAAGTGACAAGGAAAATTGAGGGGAAGTCAAATGGAAGTCAAAAGTACCACGTTGGTTGAATGAAATAGGGAAGCAAACATTATTATTAAAGGGGTGAAAGACTATGGGAAAAATGAATGTACTCTTGACCTTGCAAGAGACTTCTTGAAAGACAAGTTGCTATGGCAAGGACAAATATGCCAAGCATGGAGGGTGGGTAAGTTTAACGGGGAGAGAGCCAGGCCCATAAAAGTCATTATGCCTAGCTTGGGTGATAAATGTATCATTCTAAGCAAGAAACATCTCTTGAGGGGTTCTTGTTTTTTCCTAGAAGAAGATTTAACTGTAAAACAATAGGAGGAAAAAAGGGAGGAAATTTTAAAGGTTAGGGCAGCAAGAGATGAAGGCAAGAGAGCATGGATTTATAAAGGCAAAGTTGTGATAGCGCGATTTGGACCTCCTTCCAAAACAGAGCAGCAAGATGGTAATAAAGAAGAGGCAACAAACTCTTCAACAAGAAATCAAAATGCAAGCTCAGTATGGGAAAGCAGGGACAAAAACTCAAATGTGAGTCTTGCATGTCAAAATAAATAGCAACCAAGTCATACCCAGGTTTCCTTAAGATTAGTTTGTTTGAACTGCAAAGGTTACCCATGGAGACGAGGACCTGGGTTAGGGCCTATTGCGGAAGATAGAGACATAATTTGCCTCATAGAAACACATGAGCATGAAGGGTGCAAGACACCTATGTTTGAAGGACACTGGAAGATGGCAGTGTGGAACAAGGCACCAGGGAATGGCAAAGGGCACGAGGGTATCATGGTTTTAGTAATGGAGAAAGAAGGTCGTCTCATCCAGTTAGAAAAAGAAGACTCAAATAAGCAATTCATTTGGTTTAAAATATCAGAAAACGGAAACCACATCAGAATTGCAACATGCTATTTTGCGTCGCAGGTTTCAAAAATCTACAAAGGTAGAGGGCTTGACCACAAAGATCCATTTGCAACCTTAAAAACAGATATTGCAACATATTCGCAGCTAGGTGAAGCCCTTATAGTGGGTAATTTCAATGCTAGCACTGCAAGTGAGCAAGCTAGCATTCTTTGTTGTAAAGATGATTGTGACCCTATTTGGCTTACAGAAGAAAGTAATCATCAGTGGAAAGAATTTCAGAGGACAAGGGCTGCAATCTCTTTGGTGAACAATTGCTTACTCTATGTGGGGCCTTTGATTTAGTCATTTGTAATGGCTTGACTAGATGGGAAAGTTCAGTAATTTCACTTGCAATACTTACAATGGAGCAAGTGTAGTAGATTATGTAATTTGCTCGGATGGTTTGTGTGAGAAAATGGAGGAAGTTTTGATTGGAGATCAGCCGTGGGACTTGAAATTAGATCACAAGCCAATTTATTTATGTTTTTCTTGGATTGGAAAGAAAAAAATTAGAGTCAAAAATTCAACATGTCTAACAAAATCTCCCACAGGGCAGAATTCTTTTGACCCCAGAAAATTGTAATACTTTCAAAATGACGCGAGAGAGGCTCTTCGAGAAGGAGAAAATTACAATTCACAGGCTTCATAGTCATGAATTGACACATTTAATTCAATGAGCACTTGCAAAGTGCAAAAGAGCAAAAATTAAGAAGTCTGAAACAAATTGCTTTCAGGTTAATGCTTGGTTTGATGAGGAATGCAAAAAGGCAAGGAGAATGTGGAAAGAGTCAAACAAGGATAACATAAAGCTCAAAGCTTACAAGCAGCTATTAAGCAAGAAAAATGATGATTTCATGGTTTCAAGGAGGGAAGAACTAATCTTCCTCGGGAAAAATAATCCCAAATTATTTTGGAAGGAGCTCCAACCGAAAAAGATACGAATTGGAAATAATATTACAGCTTCTAAATGGTTTGACTATGCAAGACAAATCTATGACCAGGTTCCCAAGGTTGACCCCCCTTGGTCAACACTGATACTGAACTCTTCATGGTACAAGAGGTAGAGATGGGTATCAAGAAGTTGGGTGTTGGAAAAGCAAAAGACTTACCTGAACTCCAAGCAGAATATCTGAAGTGGGGCTCAAAGATTCTTGCACCTCACATTACAAAAATCTTCAACAATACAACAAGGGCTCCCCACAAATTGGACAACTAGTCTGGCAATACCTCTTTTCAAGAGAGGTGACGTCAATAATCCCTCCAATTATAGGACCATCATGATAAACCCTTTGTTTGCAAAGCTATTTGGAAGCATGCTAGAAAACAAAATTAGCAAGTGGGCAGAAGAAAGAGATAAGCATGCTAAAGGGAAAGCAAGTTTTAGACCTAAACATTCCATAGTTGATCATTGTATAACTGTAAGGCACATCATTGAAAAGTTTGGCAGAAAAAGGAAGAAGTCTTTTGTTGCTTTGTTGATTTCAGAAAAGCATTTGACTCGGTTCCTAGGGATAAGCTTTGGCACAGAATGGAGGAACTTGGGGCTCCTAAACATTTGAGAGCAGTTGTGCACAAGTTGTATGAAGAGGTGAAAGTCAAAATTAGAACTTCAACAGTCATTTCTAAAAGTTTTAGAAGCGATATCGGGGTCAAGCAAGGTTTCCCACTGTCTCCTACCCTTTTTGGTTTATATATCGACAAGCTTGAGGAGTGGTTAAATTCGCAAGGGGGTGATGGCATCTATTTGGGCAAGTTTGTTATAAGGCTTCTTTTGTATGCAAATGACCTTATTCTGATTGCTAAATTGGCCCTTGGTTTGCAAGAGCACTTACCATCCCTTGAGCATTTTTGTAAAAGTGTGGTGATGCAAGTCAATATCAGTGAAATGAAAGTACTGGTCTTCTCTAAGAAAAGAAAGCATAACCAGCATAAGTTCTACTTTGAAGGCAACATTCTGGAAGAAATTGCGGATTACAAATACCTCGGAATGGACTTCAACAAAAATCTAAGCTAGAATGGTTGTATAAAGAAAAGATCTTTGGGGGTTGGAAAGCATTTTATGCTTTTCAAAATAGGTGTAAAGAGGCAGAGTTATGGGACTGGAAAACCACTCAAACTCTTTTTGGGCTTCTAGTGATTCCAGTGATTCTCTATGATTGTGAACTATGGGCCAACAGTACATTCGACATGCAGTGGAGGAGAAAATTCAAAAGCGTTCAATTACAAACAAATTTAAGATTAAAAGTGCAGTTCCTTATGATATCTTCTCAAGTGAAACAAGGACTGCTCCTATTGAAGCAATTGCTATGGTGCGAGTCATAAGGTATTTAAAAAAAATTGAGCAAATGGAAGAGGGTAGATGGCCTAAGGTTGTCTTTAATGATAAATTGTGCAAGAGCAAAAAAACTTGGATGCAGCAAAATAACGAATGGTTTAGTAAATGGGGTATTTGCTTGAACACGTGTCCCATAAACAGCAAAGAGATAAAAGCTTTTGTTATGGAAAAGTTCCACAAGCATACTTGGGATAAGGAGCTAGGAAGAAAGAAAAATTACTATATTGAATTGTTTAATCCCACTCTTAGTCATCAACCAAAAGCATGCATAGAGGCCAATATCTCTTGAAGAGCAAAAATTCTTATTGCTCAGTTAAAGACTAATTCTCATCAACTCCGTTGTGAAACAGGGTGCTGGAAAAGGCCAAAGGAAGTGTGGGAGGAAAGAGTATGCATTTTTTGTTCTTCCGGAAAAGTGGAAACAGAAAAAAATTTCATTTTAGAATGTGAGGCCTTCAAATTTCAAAGACAGCAGGGAAAGTTATGTAGATATGCTGGCAGCTAGCTCTTGGGATAGTCTATTTAGCGAGGGGTTTGTCAAGAAGCTGGGAGCATTTATTGTGAAACTTCACAGAAAAAGGGCCGAATACATCAAGCAGATGAAGAAGCAATGTGTCCCATAGGCTATCTTTAGCCTCGTGGACGTTAAAATAATTTCTTCTTCTTCTTCATATGGCTAAAAGTTCAACTTCAATAAAATTCAAATATTATGGATTACAATTTGATGGGGCATAGTCTAAGTCTAAACTTTAATAAAGTGGGTGGAGATTGGACCCCACTTCACTCCTCATATAAGCTACGTAGGAGGAAATCCAAACAGCAATACACAAGCATGAAGTCCACGCTGCCATGTGACTGGTCAAAGGTTAATAAATTGAGTTTTTATTAAATTTTGTTTCCACGTTGTTTGCACATGTTACGCTGGCAGTCTCAACTTGTACATTTCAGCTGCATGCAGTCACTCCAATCAACACTTCAGCAGCACGTTGGAATCAATTTCACGTGGGAATTAAACTCCACTTGTCTCAACTTATCATCAGCTTATACACAGTCAATTAATGGGCAAATTTACACGTGTTTGGAAGACTGTGGGTACGTGGGACAGGGTTGATCTAATGGTTCGTATGTTTCGGTTAGAAGCTCGTTGAGTGGGATATTTCTCCTACTTAGTCTAGTAGTTGTCTCATGAAAATAATAAACATATCAGTCAAGGGAACTCGCTGCCAGCAAAGAGAAGAACTTGCTGCCACTTCACAGCAGTCTACAAAAAGTATGAACAGCAGTTTCTTGTTTCAAATTGCATGGTGTCACACCATGGTTTTTTTTATTACAAATTCATTGGAAATGCACTAGAGTTTATAGCAGCTAACTAAGGAGTTGTCTCCCCATTCCACCAGCATTCACACACATGGCAGCAGTGAGACACACATAGGTTACCAATGGATGAATGCTGATTCTCAAGGGATATATACACAGCCAGTTAGGGAGCAGTTTACAACAGCGATCTCCAGCACTTGGACAGTTCTTGCAACCACTTGCAAATTTGTTTTTTGCTTTGGGATCTTCACCCTTCCACTTGTCACTTGCACTCACATTGGGATTGGCTCCCATTTGCCTATTTAAATGAGCTTTAGCTCTCATCTTTAGATTTTTAGAACGAACTGTTGGACTTGCGAGACTCTACTAGAATTTGTATTCATCTTTCATATAATAAAAGAGACTTTGGGGTACTATTGTGTTGGTGTTCTCCTTCCATTTCTTGAGGTGATGTTATTTTAATTTTTGTGCTTTACATTTAAAATATATGTTGGATTATGCTAGTTATCATTTTTCCACTTGTTTGGATTAACATATGCAAGCTATCTTGTATGGTTTTTGGGTTAGAGAAATACTCTAGGAAGAGGAGCACTAGAAGATTTTTGGTGAAATCTTTAGCCTTCTCCTCCATTGTATAATCTAATCTCTTATGATTGCCGACATCTTTTTCCAAGTGTGTAGAGATCTTTAGATTTGGTTGAAAGATTTACTTGGGCATGGGGTAGCTCTCCAATAGATGAACTAACTCCCAAGATCAAGAATAGAAGGACCCAATCGGTTTGCCTCAAGGATCTCATCAAACGATTTTGAAAGAGGGAGTTTCCTTTCCTCTAGCTTATTAAGATCACATAAATTTAAATTAAATATTTTTCTTGATCAATATCTTGTGCTTTCAAGGATTTTATTTGCTACCTAGAGCATTGTTTTAACTAGACAAGTATGGAGTTCTATTTGCATGTCTTGATCTAGTTCTTGTACACTAATTGTAGATTATCATTTTGACTATTTCATGTCATCTTTGTCTCCATTTCAGGATTGCTTTGCTTTCAATTTTTAAAGCATTCTAAATTTGTTTTAAGCAAAATACAATTTCATTTCTTAAAGAGCAAATACTTGGAAGGCACTGGTTGTTTATAAATTCCATGCTTATCTTATGATGGTTATTGCTCATATCGGTTTTTTGCTTATAAATCTTAAAGAAATAATATATTTAACTCTAACAATTCTCCTAGAAACTCACATCTCTTTTTTAATTTAACTTTTCATTAGGGACCACCCCCCTTAGCTAACCTAGGAGATAGCTTAAACGGAGAGAGAAGGGATTCAGTGTGACAACCCCTTTTCTGAGTTCTCTGCCACCAACCACACCTTGTGGGGTTGAAGGCTTTTCTCACTGACTTGTAGGTAGGTGTAGGCGGCAGGGTCAACACTCACCATCAAAGCCTCTAGAGCTCCTTCATGCAGATTTGTGCGGGGCCAACTAGAACTTTAGCTCTACAAGGAGAAGGTACTTTATATTATTTATAGATGATTATACTAGAATGATGAGGGTATTTTTCATAAGATTTAAGTCATAAGAACTAGAATGTTTTGAAACCTTCAAAGCAGCAATTGAAATGAAAGTGAGTCAAAGATCAAATGTTTAAGGACAAATAGAGTTGGAGAATTTACCTCGGCGGAATTCAATGACTTTTGTGAAAAACATGGAATCAAGAGGGAACTATCTGTTGTTAGGACTCCACAACAAAATAGAGTGGTTGGCAAAAAGAACAAATTTGTACAAGAGACTGCAAGAACAATGCTATTAGAAACTAGTTTACAACCTAAATATTGGAGAGAAGTTGTTGGGGCAGTAGTATATATTATGAACAGGGTACAACACTGAACAAATAGTGACAAAACTCCATATGAGTTATGAAAAGTAAGACTAGCTTTAGTGAAATATTTTAAAATATTTGGAAGTAAGTGTTTTATGAAGATCAATGATGATTCACCAAGCAAGTTCAATTCTTGGATTGATGAAGGAATCTTTCTTGGATACTCTACAAGAAGCAAGGCCTACAAATGCTACAACAATTGGTTGTGAAAAATAGTTGAAAGCATTGGTGTAACAATTGATGAGGCTCTTCTTGAAAAAGAAGTTGAAATCAATGGATAAGATCTACCCTTGGAGATCCAGAGGAAGATGTTGCAAAAGAAGAAAAGGAACCATCTCAAACTCCATCAAAGGTAAAGTTCGTTCAGAATATCATCCAGAAGATCAAATTATTGGTGATGTAAATGGTGGAATACAAACTCGAAGAAAAATTACAAATGCACCAAAAAGAAATGATATTGTCTTACAATCCACAATAGAACCAGAAAATTTTACTCAAGCAAGGAGCCTCACTAGATAAAAACAATGGAAGAAGAGATGTATCAAATTGAAGAGAATGGAACATTGGATCTAGTACCCTATCCAAAGGATAAGAATGTCAAAGGAACCAGGTGGGTGTATAAGAACAAAATGAATGAAGATGGACAAATCATCATAAATAAGGCAAGATTGGTGTGCAAGGGATACACTCAAATTGAAGGATTTGACTTTGAAGATACTTTCGCTCTTGTTGCTAAACTAGAGGCTATAAGAACGTTTTTAGCATTTTCTTATTCAAAAGGCTTCAACATCTATTAAATAGACGCAAAATCAGCATTTCTAAACAGTGACTTAAAGGAAGAAGTATACATGGAACAACCAAAAGGGCTTGACTTAGTAGAAGGAAAAGATTTTGTTTGCAAATTGAAAAAGTCCCTGTATGGATCAAAGCAAGCTCTAAGAGCCTATTACGCTAGACATGATTACTAGTAAACATAGGTGATCTGATATTTGGGAGCAACAATGATGAAATGTCAAAAGAATTTAAAATGTTGATGATTAGTGAGTTCTCTTACTTTCTTGGACTTCAAGTCACTCAAACCAAAGCTAGTATGTTCAAATCACAAGCAAAATACCTCAAGGATATGCTTAAGCAATTTGGGATGGAAAAATGTGCTATTGTGAGCACGCCTATGATTACAGGTTGCAAGCTAAGTAAGGATGACAAATCTCCTATGATGGATGTTACTCTTTACAAATCAATGATTGGAGGTCTTTTATATTTGACAACTTCACGACTAGACATCATGCAGGCAGTAGGAATGGTGGCAAGATTCCAATCAGCCCCTAAGGAATCTCATATGCTAGCTGTAAAAAGAATACACAGATACTTGAAAGGCACTCTTGATTTTGGAATATGGTACCCTAAGAGCACAAATCTTACCTTGACAGCATACACTGATGTAGATTGCACAGGGAGCATTGATGATTGAAAGAGTACAAGTGGGAATGCATTCTTCTTCGGAGACTATCTTGTATCTTGGTTAAGCAAGAAACAATCATCTATATCTCTCTCTACATTTGAAGCTGAGTACATAGCAGCAGCAGATTGTTGTACACAAATCCTATGGATGAAATAAGCCTTGAAGGATGTTAACATAGAAACAAAACAGCCTATCACCATCTATTGTGGCAAAACCAGTGCAACCAGCCTCTCAAAGAATCTAATCATGCATTCAAAGACAAAACATATCCTAATCAAATACCACTTTATTCGAGAACAAGTTGTAGAGGAGAGAATCAAAATGGAGTATGTCAACACTAAGAAACAAATTGCAGATATCTTCACAAAACCCCTACCTCAAGAAGCATTTGAAGTTTGAACATCTTTGTCAAAATATGGAGGTCATCTCTCATGCATCCCTTTGCTATTGATGTCAAAGGGGAAGAATATGATGGGGGAGCAGCACGATGACAAGGGGAATAGCATATGAGGAGGTTTTTGATATCAATAACAAAGGGGAAGATTGTTGGAAGAATATTTGTTATTGATGTCAAAGGAGACACCATCCCAAGGAGTTAATCACATAAGCTTGTAGAGCACTTCAAGCACTTTCTAACAAGTATCTACTTGCTTCTTGACTCCTCACTGTTGGAAAGAATTCAAATTTACAAATTAGATAATCATATTTTTGTCTCTCTTCAAGTCAACCTACATGAACTCAGGTTGGCCCCACTCCAAAAGACATGTTTGTTCAAAACATGGTCAAACAAGTATAAATAAAAGCTATCCCTCCTCCATTTGGTCATTTAGCTCGGCAAGCAAGACAAGGAAGAATTAAGACCTGAGGTAAATTGCATAGCTCATGAACTTGGTGGCAAGCAAAAGGGAGAATTTATTTTGAATCTGGTTTTGGATCTAGTTTTCTGGAGGACTTTTGGTTGCTTTTTGAAGCCCTTTTTTGTGCTAGATTCGTTGCCTTTTGTGTACAAGTTTTGGCCCCCTTATAGCACTAGAATCTCGACCTCCCTAAGATCTGTGGCAAGGCATAGTTTGGGTCTCCTTACAGGCCTGTGATTACACAGAATTCGGTCCTGAAGTAATCAGAATTTCGACCTGTGAGAGACTGAAATTGCAGACTTGGGCCTAATGCCTAAGGTTCATCTTGAGGAAATTGCAAATTGATATTTTCATCCTTCTTGTACAGGCATCTAAAACCTTGGCCCTGAGGTAGGAAGTTCGAACCTATGACAATTTTGCAAAAAAAATCAGAACTTCGGCCTTATGAACAGAACTACAACAGACCTTGACTTGTGGACGATTTCAAACATACTTGAAGCCACTTCTAACAGAGTTTAATCCAGTCTTGAGTATAGTTTGCAGACCTCCTAGAAGCTTTGTTGGATCAGTCTTTTGACCAGATTTAGGTCTCTTGTTGGAGCAAATTTTAGCAACTTCTTGGAGCAGATATCCTTGACAATTCTTGGAGCATTTTTTAATATATTCTTAGAGCATAGTTGAAGATATTCTTGGAGCATTGTTGAAGAATATTCTTGGAGCATTATTGTAGGTATTCTTGGAGCATAGCTGAAGATATTCTTGGAGCATTGTTGAAGACATTCTTGGAGCATTGAAGACATTTTGGAGCAATTTTTGAAGGACATATTTCTTGTAAAGTTTTGAAGAGCAAGTTGGAGCTTGGAGTTGTTGGGAGCATTTGAGTCCTCATTTTGACCAACTAGGAGCTTGGATTTGTTCAAGGTTGGGGCCTTGAAAAAGTCATAGATTTTGTTGTATAGGTTTGGTGCCTGAAATTGTTGTAAAAGAGGATTGGAGTCCTCACTATTTTTTATCAGTAAAAATATTTTGTCCTATCTCTCGTGTTCATCAAAATCTTAACTAGCATAATATAACAATTGAAAGAAATATCGATTCACCCCCTACCCACTCTAGTATTTCCAACAGCCTATCCCCTCCATTTCCACCTATTCTCAACCTATGGATTGAAGGGTTTGTTGAATTTTGTAACTATGGTCGATCTTCATAATGTATATTTTGGCCCTTGATGTATTTTATATTGATCAATGTAAACCATGTTTGTCATGCTAGAGTCAGAAGAATAAGATATTTTTGAGTCATGTCCTTGTGGATTTTTAAAAGAGAAAAGTTCAAAATTTCGAAATTGAATTTTTGGCTCCAAAACAAGTCAAGTCGGCCTCCCTCCAAGTCAAGTTTGTGAAAATTTCATCTATTGCATCAACTGAAAATCATTCTTCTAATTGTTAATTTAATTTAACAATTTATTTGACCATACAAACAACGAATAATTCTCTATTGCAATTTTGACAACTAAACTGCGGAAGAAAAATAGCACTGGAAACTGAGAAAATCTAGCACACACACACATAAAAATGACACTGTTATTTTTGGATAATTGTCCCCGGAAAAACTCAACTTGGGAAAACCAATGCAGCAGCTGAGGGTTTTTAATATTATGCAGTAGTGAGAAATTCTGATTACAATAATCTGGACGTCCAACTGGCAATCCTACAGAGAAAAATACTAGCAAATTTCTAGTGAGGAATTTTCCTCACCCCACAAGCAAATTCGAGCTCTGACTGCAGCTCCAAGTGAGTCGTCCAAACTGCCTCTGCGCTGACCTATGTCACCCTAGCATAGTATTTGCCACGCTCAGCCTGAATCAGCTACTCCTATAGCCGTCCTGTCTACCACTAGTTGAGAAACTATCTCTTCGGCCTTCTGGAACCCTTTCCTAACCTCTGGAACTGAAACTCGGCTTCTCTCCAGCTAAATCCAACTACCCTCTAGAGGCTTTTGCGTAGCCCCTGCGTCAGCTTCACTGTGGTTCTTCTGCCTCACTACAAATGCACTTGCTAGATCTAGAAATCTTCCTCCAGCCTCACGATCTCTACTTCGATCTCTGGCTCTCCGATAGCTGTTGTTGCTCTCTGGAAATCGATCTGCCAAGGAAATCGAACTTCCAGTGTATCATCTCCAAGTTCCCATCGACTTCTTCCTATAATCCTCTATTGGGACTTCAACGGCCAAGATTAAATCTTAATCAATGGCTAGGATCATCTTGAAGTCAATCCGTGTGAGTTTCTAGACAATGCTCACCTTTACTTAATTAATTTTGATTAATTAACCATATTCCCTAAGTTTAGACAGGAAATATTTAAAAACTGGTTAATAGTCTAATTAAGGCATTTCTAGGTGGAATTTCCAGAAACGATTTCTAGGTTTTAGAGATCTCATGTATTCTAGCCTCTCCTTCAAATTTCATGGCTATTTCGTGGCTAAAACACATCCGATGCTACAAAAACTAACACCCCCTCTTAGCAAGGATTGTGTTCTCTCTCTAGTGTTGCACATCTTGCCACAACACCCTGTCTCTATATCATCTCTATCACGTTGATGTCTGGTTGCTACATTCCACCAACTACTGCGCAACTTTGATGTTGCATCTATGCCGCTGTTGACACTACCATACTGCTGCCAACATTGTATCTGCATTGTAACGCCCTCTCATATGTTGTTGCTGCAACTGCAACTACTACAACTAAGAAGCATCTAAAATACTGAATCAATTGTGTTCAGTATGATGCATTTGTCTCCTGAGTCTCTCCCTGCTACTAGCATCTGCACTATCACTTAAGAATCTGCGTTGTTTCCAACTCTACACTGAGCCACCTGCTCTGCTATCATCACTGCACTGCGCTCCATAGCAGCTGACTGCCACTAGTCTACAACTGTCACTCTGCTACTAACTGCATAAATTGCCACTAATCCATCCTACTACTGAATATTGTGGGCCCCCGCAGCAAGGTAATGATCCATGAGGTGGAATCCTGAAGGACCCTACCCAAACTTTGTAGCTCTCTGGGCCTGCAACTCCAAGTCACCCCACCTCACTCCTGGAGGTATGGCTGCCAACATCGTGAAGTCTTCCTCTAACCTGGAGGACAACTTGTTGATCTCAGCTAACGCTGCCTCCTGGTCCTTCTCTGACTTGTCCTTCTTCCTGAGAGGACACTATGTATTGTAGTGACCAACCTCACCACATCTGAAGCACTTGACCTTAGACAGGTCCTTCTTCTTCTTTCTCTGCTCAGCCTTGCCGCTGACTAGGACCCTTAGATGCTAGGGTTACATTCTCCTCCTCCTCCACCACCTTTTGTCCACTACTGCTGCTACCATTGATGGAGCTCTTCAACAGAGCTCGTCTCAATTCCTCCTACTGCAAATCGGCCCACATTTTGTCCCATCCTAGTAGTGTGTCTTTGCCTGATATACTTTGGACGAAGACCTACCAATCCTTTGGGACAATGTTGAGTGCCAATCATACTAGCTCTGAAGGTTTAGGCGCTGCACTAACAGCTGAAAGTTGGTCTTGGACTTCTTGAATCCTAGTGAGGAAGGGATCTATGCTTTCCCCCTTCTGAATCCTGATGCATCCCAACTTCTCCTCCAGGAACATCTTCCGCTGCTCGGAAATACCCTGGTATAGTGTGGAGAGAGCATCCCACATTTCTTTGGCTATATGTGAGACAATATGGTCACAGACTCCATCCAAGATCCAACGCTTCGCTTGTTCCATCTCCTTCCTATATTCCTTGAGTTGGTCTGCATCTTGAGGAACTACCACTACATTATCAATGTAGGCTTTCAAGCCATATTCATCTAGAAGGAAAGTCATCCTGGCTTTCCAAATGACATAGTTGGATGATCCATCCAACCTATCCTGATCTCTAAGCCCTGTAGTGGCCATCTTGCAAATTGTCGAAAATCCCCTCTTTCCTTTTGCTTGGTTGTTGCTCTGCTACTCGCACTCCCTTCTGGAGTGAGACGATCTGCTCACAACTACTGCCAATCAGCAAGGAAAAAACGAACTTTTGAGACACAAAGTTCCCTGAGAGAAATTTCCCTCTACTGTGCGTGCTTTTCTCTTCCACCCAACATTGATTCTGCTGCTGCAAAACCCTCTACGTCCAACCAAGGAATCTGCGCAGCGAAAATCTGAGCTACAGCTGCTCCCTCTGACTGCTAGAATCACTCTCCTAGGCAAATCGAATTTCTGCACCCCTGCAACTGAAAATTTCATCTATTGCAGCGACTAGAAATTATTCTTCTAATTATTAATTTAATTTAACAATTTATTTGCCCATACAAACAACGAATAATTCTCCACTGAAATTTTCACAATTAAAGTGCAGAAGAAACATAGCATTGGAAACTGAGAAAATCTAGCGCACACATAAAAATGACACCGTTATTTTTGGACAATTGTCTGCGGAAAAACACAACTTGGGAAAACTGGTGCAACAGCTAGGAGTTTTTTATTTTTATGCAATAGTGAGAAATTCTGAGTACAATAATCTGGATGCCCAACTGGTAATCCTACAGAAAAAAAAAAATACTGGCAAAATTCTAGTGAGGAATTTTCCTTGCCCCACAGGCAAATTTGGGCTCTGATTGCAACTCCAAGTGAGTCGTCCAAACTACCTCTACGCAAGCTTGTGTCACCCTAGCACAGTATCTGCTACACTTAGCCTGAATCATTTTCTCTTGTAGCCGTCTTGTCTGCCTCTGGAAGAGAAACTGTCTCTCCAACCTTCTGGAACCCTTTTCCGACCTCTATAACTGAAACTCGGCTTCTCTCTAGCTAAATCACATTGTCCTCTAGAGACTTCTGCGTAGCCCCTACATTAGCCTCACTGTGGTTCTTCTGCCTCTCTACAAACGCACTCACTGGATCTAGAACTCTTCCTCCAGCCTCACTGTCTCTGCCCCTCATTGTCCCTGCTTCAATCTATGGCTCTCCGGCAACTGCTATGGCTCTTTGGAAATTGATCTGCCAAGGAAATAGAACTTTTGGTGTATCCTCTCCAAGTGCCCATCGACTTATTCTTATAATCCTCTGTTGGGACTCCAACGGCCAAGATTAAATCTTAATCAATGGCTAGAATCATCTTGAAGTCGATCTCTGTGAGTTTTTAGATGATTCTCACCTTGACTTAATTAATTCTAATTAATTAACCATATTCCCTAAATTGAGACTCGGGAAATATTTAAAAACAGATTCATAATCTAATTAAGCCATTTCTAGGTGGAATTTCCAGAAACAATTTTTTGGGTTTTGGAGATCTCATGTATTCTAGCCTCTCCACCAAATTTCGTGGCTAGAACACATCTCATGCTACAAAAACTAACAAAGTTGGCCCAAACAGAGGTAACACCCATTTGACTCAGCAGATCACTATATATAGACAATTCGACCTCGTCGTCAAGGCAGCAATTCGATCTCTCTCAAGAAAGAATCTTCTGGGCATCCAAGCGAAGGACAAGAAGGACAAGGAGGATAAAAAAAAAGACGAATTCACCTCTTTCTCTCTCTATCTAGCTCGCATGTGTGGAATATCTCTCTCTATCCAATTCGCATTAGTTTCAGGACAAGTTGCAGTTGCAGGTCGAAATTTTATGGGTAGTTGTAGGGCCGAAATTATGGGTTTCTCGGCAATACTATGAGGCCGAAATTCGACCTAGGGCAAAACAAGAAGGCTGAATTGCTAGATCATATTGGAGGCTTGACTTGGAGGGTATTGACCAGGTTTAACCATAGATTTGTTGAAGGTCAGTTTGTCCTTAGTTGTTGACTAGAAGTCTAGGTGTGTCTCTTCTTGACAAGAATAATTTCTCTATTAAAACGGTTGTTAGGTTTCTCCCCCAAGTGGGTTTTCCCAGGGTAAACCTTGTGCTCTCTTTGTGCATTATGATCTCTATTGTTCTACTGTTTTTATATGGTTGAATTTCTGAAGTGTAATTGCTTAATGATATACTGGGAAAATTAAAAAAAGTTCAACATCATTAGAAGTAATTATCAATTTTGCAGAAATATTATGCTTGTATCTATTGCACTTGAAAAATTCAACATGGTATCAAAGCTTTGGTGAAGGAAAGGACATTGAGATCACTCTTGAAGAAATCTAATTTGAGATGACTATTGTTGAGACCACCTTGATTGTTGATCTATATCCATGACTTCCTCTATGAAGTCAGAGAACAAGTTAGAAAGGGCTTCAAATTCAGAGCTTCGAAAACTAGGATTGATCTTATTCTTGCAGAGAACGAAGTTTTGGATATTGTGAAGGGCAAGATTGTAGAACCAACAGATAATGCAGGAAAAGATAAGTTCAAGGAATATGACATCACTCCCATGAGCCTTATTCTAGATTCCATCAGAGATCATTTGATCCCCTATATCTCAAAGCTTGAAACTTCAAAGAAGATGTGTGATGTCCTAACTAATCTATTTACAATCAACAACATTGGTCAAGTCATGAGTCTGAAGAATGAGCTTTGTGATGTAAGGATGACAAATGATGACATTGTGGCCTCATATTTCGTAAGAATCTCTCAACTAAGAGACCAACTTCAAGCAATTGATGAATTCATCTTTGAGAAGGAACTTGTGACTACAACACTTAATGGACTACCTAAATCATGGGATGCATTTGCAGCTGGTATATGTAGCAGGAAGGAAGTTCCCTCTTTTGAAGATCTATGGACCTCTTGTGCTCAAGAAGAATCAAGGCTTATATCAAGAAATAGAAATGAAGAAGACTCTCAACCATTTGCAGCATGTTTCAAAAGGAAGAATGACGGAAAGAAGAATTTTGGTTTCCAAAATAGAAAACCAAAAGGAAGACCTGCTCCACAAGGAAAGAAAGATATGTCAAAGATTCAATGCTATCGTTGTCAAAGATTTGGCCACTATATGAGCCAATGTCCTGAAGGATCAAATGATAGAAAGAGGAAAGGAAAAAAACATGCTTCAGTAGCAGACATTGATGAACATCCAAATAAATCAAAAGGTGGCAAAGATTTCTTTTATTTTTCTGCTCTAACAAGTTCTATTGCAAATGACGATGATATGTAGCTGGTAGATAGTGGTGCTTCAAGACATATGACAGGAGATCGTGGCAATCTCACTAGCATGATGGAAATAAGATTATCTCAAAGGGTAGAGCTTGGAGATAACGACAGTTATGCAGTCAAAGGAATTGGAAAGACATCCATTGAGTTGGAATAGGGTCCCAATGTTCATCTAAGTAATGTTCTATATGTGCCAGGTTTGAAAAAGAATTTAATCTCCATTTCATGTTTGAAGATAAAGGAGATAGAGTAGCATTTGTTGATGGAAAATTACTTGTATGGCCCAAGGACTCTAGTATAGATGATGCTAGAGTTATTGGAACTCGTGAAGGAAGATTGTATAGATTCTTGGGTCAACTAGCTCAAGCTTTAGTACACGATGAAATCAATCCATGTGAACTATGGCATAGGAGATATGCTCACCTTCATTATAGAGCTCTTCCTGCTTTAAGTCAAATTGTTTCAGGAGTGCCTGAATTGCAAATAGAACATGAAGGTGTATGTAAAGGTTGTGCAACTTGGAAAAAATGTCAAAAAGTCATTTCCAAGCAGTGATAGTAGATACAAAGAAATTTTGGATCTGATTCATTCTAATGTAAGTGGTCCTATGTCAGTGAAATCACTTGGAGATTCTTTATAGTTTATACTATGTAACTTTTATTGATGACTTCTCTCATAAGACCTGGATCTATCTCATGAAGACCAAGGATGAAGCCTTCACCAAGTTTCAAGAATTCAAGGCCGAAGTAGAGAACTTGATAGGAAAGAAGATCAAGATTTTGAGATCTGACAATGGAGGAGAATACACTTCAAAAGAACTTGTTGCATTGTGTAAAGAAGTTGGAATTAAGAGGGAGTTGATTGTCCCCTATAATCCTAAACAAAATGGAGTGGTAGAAAGAAAGAATAGGTCCATTGAAGAATATGTCAACACTATGATGCATGATCTAGATTTTCCTATGTTCTTATGGGGAGAAGCATCCTTAACAGTTGTATACATTTAGAATAGAAGTCCTCAATGAATTCTGGAAGATATGATTCCTGAAGAAGCGTTCACTGGACGAAAGCCAAAGGTTGGACATTTGAGAATCTTTGGCTGCCTAGTTTACATTCATATTCCCAAAGATAAGAGGAAGAAGCTAGCACCTTCAGGAAAGAAAGGAATATTTGTTGGTTACAACAAATTACCAAAGGCTTATAGAATCTACATTCTAGAGCAGCAACGAGTTGAGGTCAGTTGGGACATTACCTTCGATGAGAAGGTTGCATATTGGAAGTCTAAAGAAGTTTCCATGGACTCCAACAATGAAGAAGAACATGAGGCTTCTAAGGAAGAAGGTTCAAGTTCTATAGAACATCCTAAAAAGTCAGAAGGACCTTGTGAACCTGTAGAACCAATTGTTGTTCCTAAGATCAGGAAAAGACCAACATGGCTTTGATCTACCTTGGAAGAAGCAGAAGGACATGCAGTGCCACATGGCACATCCAGAGAAAGTAAGAAACCTAAAAGGTTCTCTAGTTATGCAGCTCTTATGACTAATCTCATTGATGTGAAACCTTCCACTTATGAAGAAGCAGCTAGCCAACAAGTGTGGAAGGATGTTATGATTGAAGAATATCAATCCATCATGAAGCATGATGTATGCAAGATTGTGCCAAGACCTGAAGGGAAGTCACAAATGACTTCCAAAATGGGTGTACAAGATCAAGCATGCAGCATATGAAAGCATTAACAAATACAAAGCGCAATTTGTGGCTAGAGAGTTCTCTCAGAAAGAGGGAGAGAACTATGACGAGACAGTTGCTCCAGTTGCCAAGTACACCTCTATTAGATCTATTATTTCTCTTGTTGCTTTGTTGGGTTGAAGTTTACATCGAATGGATGTAAAGACTACTTTCCTCAATGGTGTAATCGAGGAAGAGGTGTACATAGAGCAACCTCAAGGTTTTGAGGTGCATGGGAAGGAGTCTCACATTTGTAGGTTGAAGAAAGCCTTGTATGGGCTCAAGCGAGCTCCAAGAGCTTGGTATGCACGAATAGATAGCTACCTGAAGAGACTTGGATTCTCCAAGAATGATGTTGATCCAAACCTATACTTCAAGGTTGTGAAGAATGCACCTATAAGTTCATATGCTGATGACTTATTTTTGAGAGGTGTTGAGCCTCTCATTATTCAGTGTAAGAGGGAATTGGCCTCTGAGTTTGACATGAAGGATCTTGGCTTGATGCATTATTATTTGGGATTGGAAGTATCACAGAACCCTGGTGAAATCTTACTTGGTCAAGAAAAGTATGTTATTGAGATCCTTCAGAAGTTTGGCATGATGGATTGTAAATCCATGGCAACTCCCATGGTGACTAATTTGAAGAAGTTAATAGACTCTGAATCTAACTTGGGATCCATCCATGTACCGGTAGTTGATTGGCTCATTCATTATTTGGTTAATACCAGGCCAGACATTGACTTTGCAGTAAACACGTTGATCCAGTGCCAGGTGGAACTAAAACATGAGCAATGAATTGCAGCAAAGCACATATTGAGATATCTATGTGGTACTGTAAATTATGGTTTGAGATATGTCTTCAACAGTTACGTACAGTTGTTGGGATATACATATTCTAACTGGGTCGGGAGTGCAGATGACGGGAAAATTACTTCAAGAGGATGCTTCAGTTTGGGCTCTGCCATGATTTCTTGGATGAGCAGGAAGTAGAGATCTGTCGCACTCAACACTGCAGAAGCGGAGTATATCGTAGCCAATGAAGCTTGTACTGAAGCAATGCAGCGTCGAAAGTTGTTTGCAGGATTATTCAACCAAGAGCTAGAACCGATTTGTGATATATTGTGACAATCAAAGTTGTGTAAAGCTTTCAGAGAACCCCATGTTCCATGACAAGTCGTAGCACATCGAAATCAAGTACCAATACATTTGTGACATGGTGCAGAAGGGAGCAATAAGGCTCAAGTACGTCTCCACCAATGAGCAAATAGTTGATATTCTGACGAAGTCTTTGTCTAGAGCAAAGTTCATATACTTCAGGGACAAGCTTGGGCTTGTGGAGATCGCCCCTCTTGTTGAGAGGGAGTGTTGATATGATAACATCATAGACAATCATTAACCCTATGTCAAAGATGTTGACCAATTGGGGAGAATGGTCCAGCAAAGGATAGTCATTCTCCCTGTGTCAAAGATGTTGATCAGTTAGGGCGAATGGTCCTAAAAGCCCAAGATCACTTAGTTGATTGTGTGGCTTTCAACATCAAGCTCAATCTCTCCAAATAGGATGAGGAGCTCATTTAACATCAGGCCCAATTGCTCATGTAGAGTGTGGCCTTTGGAATTTCACCACAAGTCAAAGAGATTAAACCAAGATGGTGAATCAAGACTAGTCTAGGTCAGGAGTACCGACCAAGATTATGGGTCAGTGGTACCGACTAGAGCTATGATGACTAATTGAAGCTAAATATTATGCCATGTGTCAGTTGTACCAACCAGAATTATGGGTAAGTGGTACTGACCAGTTGTGGCAACTAGTTGATGTTGATGATTTACCTTATGTCAGAGATGCTGACTAGGTTGCCCATGATGATGATGTTGATCATTTACCTTATGTCAAAGATGCTAACAAGGTTGATGATGATTTGTTATAACCCTTTCATAGAGAAATGTGTCAACTTGAGAACATCTAAGACAGTCATTATGAATACCTCCCTAATGAAGAGGGAGCGTTGAATTTTCTAACTATGGTCAGTCTTCATAATGTATATTTTGACCCTTGATGTATTTTATATTGATCAATGTAAAGAAAGTTCTTCATGCTAGAGTCAAAAGAAAAATATATTTTTGAGTAATGTCCTTATGGATTTTTAACAAAGAAAAAATTGAATTTTCAAAATTGGATTTTTGGCTCCAAAACAAGTCAAGTCGACCTCCCTCCAAGTCAAGTTGGCCTAGGTAGAAGAGACACCCATTTGACCCAACATATCACTATATATATACAATTCAACCTCGTCCTCAAGGCAATAATTTGATCTCTCTCAAGCAAGAACCATTTGGGCATCCAAGTGAAGGACAAGAAGGACAAGGAGGAATTGTTTTTATATGGTTGAATTTTTGAATTTCACAACAAGTCAAAGAGATTAACCAAGATGGTGAACCAAGACTAGTCTAGGTCAGGAGTACCGACCAAGATTATGGGTCAGTGGTACCGACTAGAGTTATGACGACTAATTGAAGCTAAATATTATGCCATGTGTTTGTTGTACCAACCAGAATTATGGGTAAGTGGTACCGACTAGTGGTGGCAACTAGTTGATATTGAGGATTTACCTTATGTCAGAGACGTTGACTAGGTTGCTCATGATGATGATGTTGATCATTTAACTTATGTCAAAGATGCTAACAAGGTTGATGATGATTTGTTATAACCCTTTCATAGAGAAATGTGTCAACTTGAGAACATCTAAGACAGTCATTATGAATACCTCCCTAGTTAAGAGGGAGCGTTGAATTTCTGTAACTATGGTCGGTCTTCATAATGTATATGTTGGCCCTTGATGTATTTTATATTGGTCAATGTAAAGAAAGTTCTTCTGCTAGAGTCAAAAGAAAAATATATTTTTGAGTAATGTCCTTATGGATTTTTAACAAAGAAAATTTTGAATTTTCAAAATTGGATTTGAGATGGTTTTTCCAGGTGGTTCAAAGCAATTGAGGCCTTTGAGGGCACATTATTCCACTCATACTCCACATGATACCCGAGCCATACTCCACTTCTGGAGAACACGATGATATTGCAAATGCAGCATTGCGCCTATTCAACAGAGTGTTGGGAAATTGAATGATATTGGCAATTGATGGACACCCCTAAGCACCATCAAATGTCAGAACGCTGAGCTTCTCTTGCTTAGCATTGAGGATTCTTGATGATGTACCAATCGACCCAACATGCCCCCGAGCTAACCTTGCTACTATTTGATGGGCATGCCTTGACCTAGAGCTTAGATGAGGATGATTATCCCCTAGGATGATTGAGGAGGGCTTGTTGCACATGATGGTGCCCCAACACTGGAGAGAGAGTACACTACATTGTCTAGTTGGCACCCATACAGATAACACAGGGCACCCACAGGTGGCTTTTGAACATGTGGAGATGCTTTCAGGCTTAATTTGAGGACCTTTCCTCAAATTGAGGTTGATCATGATGCTTGGAGAAACTTTTAGTCCTTCTAGTGCAATTTTGGAGCATCTTGAAGCCTAAAAGGGCATGAAATCATGCTTACTAGGAGCTTACAACACACATGTGGGCATTTATTGGCATATTTGATTGTTGAGCTAGTGGGTTGGCTTGTAACCCAATTTTACTTTGTGCCTACTTAAAATTAAATGTATTTTAGGGCATTTTAGTGGATTAACAGAGGTGATAGACCTCATATAAAGAGAGGATCACCTCTTCTCATTTATCATCATCACACTTTGGGATTTTAACCTCTAGAAGAGCTCGAGTTAGCCTTTTTGTACTTTGTCGCTTGAGGAGATGTAATATTATGTGGATTTTGGCTATTGGACACTAGTTTTTGTTGTGGAGACATATTTTTGGGATTGAAAAAAGGCATGTTCTCAAATAAATTGTGTATATTCTATTGCATATCTTTTATGGTTTACAAGTAATGAAATATTGCTAAGGTTACTATTTTGTTCCTTGTCTAAATGCAAATGTTTATTGATAATTACTGGTAAATTGTTGCATATTAAACCTATTATCATTTAACTCCCTAGAAAACCTCCTAGTAAGCCTTTTTTCTGGTTAATTTATCCTCTCATAAAAAGGTAGCTAGTGTTAGAAAGTGAAAACTAGGGTTTTCCCCTTTACTCCATGCAAAAAATTGGTATCTCCTTGGTAAAGTTCCTAAGACTCCATCACCCAAGTAGGGAAAAGGCATTGGGATCCCTCTTGATGATCAAAACCCTGGAAAATTTTTGTGAAATTTCCACGAATGCACCTACTAGAGTTTATTCTTCTAACTAATTAGCAGTTTATTTGTTTATAACAAATAACGAATAAATCATTGATGCATTCTTCATAATAAAAATATGTTGCAAAAGTAAAATAAGGAACTAAAAAATATATGCACACACATAAAAAAATAGACACCAATATTTTTGGACTAAAAGTACCCAGAAAAAGTACATCAAATGAGGGTTTATTTTATTAGGCAGCAATTTGGAAATAATTACATCTGGATGCCCTATTGAGAAATCTAGGGTATAGCAATAAAGTTATTTCTCTTCTATTAGTAACTCCTTGTGAATGCCTTTTACTTCTTCAGATTAGGATCTTCTTTTAATTAGGTTATTAGTGTTCTTCTTCATCAAACAACTACCAATGCATAAACCATTAAAAGACAAGAGACACATAATATAGGCTATCAGCCAGGGCCAAAACCTCTCCCACTTGAGAAGAAAACCCAAACAATTTCTTCTTCTTATAGAGATTCCAATTGACGAATACCAAGACCAAGACCCTTGACCTATTTGCTGTGAAAAATTGGAAAACCCTGAATCCTACTGCAGAAACTAATTAAGTTTCTTCTATTTGTTAAGTGAACTGAACAAATTATTTATTGCATCCTACTGTAAATATCGAAACTAATACATTGCGGGCTTCACAACATAAAATATTGTGGAAACAAAATACTGCACAGGAAAGAAATAAACACACACGTACACCGTTATTTTTGGACAAACGTCCCCGGAAAAACCCAATACGAGAAAACTGGTGCATCAATTGAGGGTTTTATTATTAAGCAGTAGTTTTCTAAGTACAAATCATTGGATGCCCAAACTGGCTATCCGATACAGAGAATAAACTGGCAAAGAGGTAGTGAGAAAAATCTCACACTGTAACTGGTGAACTGAATCTTATCCAGGCTCTGGATGGCTAGCCCCACGATGCCTCTGCACAGTCTCTGCGTCTTCCTATGCGGATCTGTATCACAGCCTCTAGGCACTGCATCACCCTTCTTGTTGGTCGATTTGCCTCTGGAACTTTGACTCTCTAGCCCTCCGGTCTAACACCCCAGCTTCTAGCACTAGATCTCGACTCTCCCAACAAAATTTCGGACTCCCTCTAAAGCTTTGCGCTGCCTCTGCGTGGCACTCTGTCACCTCTCTAAACCTCTTGTTGCCTTCTCTGCCTTGCACTCTCCGAAACTGGAAAAATTCCCTCCAGTCTACTATCCCTGTCCCTCACTACAAGAAGATCACTCGATCTCTCTCTAGCAACTCAGTGCTGCTACTCTTGAGAAATTTGATCTCTAGATCTCACTATCTCGGTGTGTTCTCCAAGTGCCCATCAAGCTCCTTATAATCTCTCGTTGGAGCACCAACGGCCAAGATTAAAACATAATCAAGGGCTAAGATTAACTGGGAGTTGATCCTCGTCTTCTTCTAGAAGATTCGCACTAGATTTAATTAATACCCTTTCATTAACCAGATTTCCTAAGTTTAGACTTAGGAACCATTTTAAAAAGTTAATTATTTTAATTAAACCATCTCTAGGTGGAATTTCCCAAACGATTTATGGGTCTTGGAGAATGCATGTATTAGCCTCTTTGCAAAATCTCGAGGCTAGAGCACATCCGATGCTACAGAAATCAACACTCCCTCTTCGCGAGGAATGTACTCTAGTGCTGCAACCTACTGAAGCATCACTCTGTCTCTGAACCATCTCCTATTACGCTATTGATGTCAAGCTCTATTGCCCATCAACTACTGCGCAACTCTGATTGCTGCATCCGTGTTGCTGCTAAACTGTTGCCAACATTGCATCTGCATTGCAACCTTCTCCAACTGTTATTGCTGCAACTGCAACAGAAAAGCATCCAAAATATCGTACCAACTGTGGTCAGTATGATGCATTTGCCACCCAAGTCCTGACTGCTACTAGACTCTGCACTATCACTGAAGCCTCTGCATTGTTGTTGACTCTGCTTTGTGCCATCTGCACTGTTGTCAACTCTGCTTTGTGCTGCCCAGTATTTGACCTACCACTAGCTACTACATCTGTCACTTTGGAACCTGACTGCACCAATTGCCACTGATCCATCACGCTACCGCATGTCTTGGGCTCCCGTAGCAAGGTATTGATTCATGAGGTGGACTTCCTCAAGGATCCTTCCCATCCTATAGCTCTATGGGGCTACAACTCCAAATCATCCCACCTCACCCCTAGAGGTAACTCGGTGATCATGGCAAACTCTTCCTCTAATCTGGAGGACAGCCTGTCGATCTCAGGGATGCAGCTTGTTGATCCTGCTTCTCCTCCTTGACCTTCTTTCTGAGAGGACATTGAGTGTTGAAGTGGCCAAGATCACCACACCTGAACCACTTGATCTTCGAAATGTCCTTCTTTCTTCTATGCTGCGCCTGTTGCCCCTTAGATGCGAGGGCCACGTCTTCCTCCTCCTTTACTTATTTCGTCCCACTGCTGCAACTACCACTGATGGTGCCCTTCACCAGATCTCACCTCATCTCCTCCTGCTGCAGATCAGCCCACACACGTTCCCAATCTGGCAATTTTTCTTTGCTCGTGATACTCTGGACGAAAACTTGGCAATCTTCAAAAACATTGTTCAGCGCTAATCGTAAAACTCTATAGGTTGAGGCGTTGATCCTACTCAAGTCAGTTGATCCCGAATATCCTGAAGCCTAGTAAGGAAGGGGTCTACACGCTCCCCTTTCTGCATCCTCGTGCATCTCAGCTTCTCCTCAAGATACATCTTCAACTGCTTGGAAGATCCTTCGTATATCATAGCTAGTGCTTCCCACATCTATCAAGCAGTTTCTTTGCCAGCTATGTGAGTTACCACATGATCTCGAACCCCATCAAGAATAAACCTCTTAGCTCTTGCCATCTCCTTCTTGTACTTCTTGAGCGGATCTACATCTGCGGGTACAACTACCACACTATCAACATAAGTTTTGAGATCAGGCTCATCTAGAAGGCATGAAATTCTAGCCTTCCAGATCACATAGTTGGAAGCTTCGTCCAACCGATCTTGATCTCTCAACCCAACAGATGACATCTTTCTAAAAAAGTTGAATTCCTCCTCTTCTCCTTTGCGTAGCTGCTGCCTAGTTATTCGCACTCCCTTCTAGAGTGAGAAATCCTGCACACAACTATTGTTGTTGTGTAGGGAAAATTTGAACTTCTTGGCTAGAAGTCCCCTGACAAAAGAATTCCCTCAGTGTGTGCTCTTCCTTCCTCCTAACGCTATTTGCACTAGCAAACTGCTGCAAAATCTGTGTCCTAGTTGAAGATCTTCATTGCAAAGAAAATATTGTTGCTCCCTTCTGCCTTTAATAGGCTTTGATCTGGAAAATCTAATTTCTCTGTCAACTCACTCAGAGAAATAGACTTTTCCTCAAAACTCGATCCTCTTGGCCCAAGGATTGCTCTGCCTCTAGGGTTTCAAATTGTTGCCTACGTAGAAATTCGAACCTTCTTCTCTTCTCCTACTCTAAGCTCTCCGGCTTACGATCTGTGCTTTGATACCATGTGAAAATTCGGAAAACCCCAAATCCTACTACAGCAATTGGTTGAATTTCTTCTATTTGTTAAGTGAACTGAACAAATTATTTACTGCATCCTATAGTAAATATCGAAACTAATACATTGCAGCCTTCACAACATAAAATACTGTGGAAACAAAATAGTGCACAAGAAAGAAATAAACACACACACGTATACCGTTATTTTTGGACAAATATCCCCGGAAAAACCCAATATGGGAAAATCGGTGCAGCAACTGAGGGTTTTATTATTAAGCAGTAGTTTTCTAAGTACAAATCATTGGATGCCCAAACCAGCTATCCAATATAGAGAATAAACTGGCAAAGAGGTAGTGAGAAAAATCTCACACTGTAACTGGCAATCTGAATCTGATCCAGGCTCTGGATGGCTAGCCCCACGCTGCCTCTACACACTGTCTGTGTCTGCCTACATAGATCTGCATCACAACCTCTAGGCACTACGTCACCCTTCTTGCTGGTCGACTTTCCTCTGGAACTTCGACTCTCTGACCCTCCAGTCTTACACCCCAGCTTCTGGCGCTAGATCTCGACTCTCCCAGCAAAATTTCGGACTCCCTCTGAAGCTTTATGCTGCCTCTGCGCGGCACACGCTGCCTCCCTGAACCTCTCGTTGCCTTCTCTGCCTTGCACTCTTCGGAACTGGAAAACTTCCCTTTGTGCCCCTCACTACAAGAAGATCACTCAATCTCTCTCCGGCAACTTAGTGCTACTACTCTTGAGAAATTCGATTTGTAGATCTCACTATCTCAGTGTGTTCTCCAAGTGCCCATCAAGCTCTTTAAAATCTCCTATTGGAGCATCAACGACCAATATTAAAACATAATCAAGGGATAAGATTAAATGGGAGTTGATCCTGGTCTTCTTCTAGAAGATTCGCACCATATTTAATTAATACCCTTTAATTAACCATATTTCCTAAGTTTAGACTTAGGAACCATTTAAAAGAGTTAATTATTTTAATTAAACCATCTCTAGGTGGAATTTTCCCAAACGATTTTTGGGCCTTGGAGAATGCATGTGTCTTAGCCTCTCTACAAAATCTCGAGGCTAGAGCACATCCAATGCTACAGAAATCAACCTTTGCCACTCCAAGACCAAGACACAAGATCCTTACTCAATGATTGTCAAGTTTCAATTCCTTCTTCCTTCTTGCCTTCTTCTTCAACCTTGGCTTTCTTCTGCTTCAGACCTTCGGCCTTCTTGACTAGTCCTTCCACTTCAGCTCCTTAGGAGGACTGCACTTCTCCTCGGCTTCCACTACTGCAATAGACTTCTCCTTGGCTTTTACTACTGCAACAAACTTACCGTTGGCCTTTAGTGCTGCAACAGACTTCTCCTTTACTGCTTACCTTCGGCCTTTACTGTTGCAACAAAATTCTTCTTCATTGCTGCAACAGACTTCTTGTATACAGGTTTTCTGCCCTTAAAATAGTCCCAAAATACCCTTAAGAACTTCGCTCTTCCCTTTTGTTACTTTGCTGGTCTTTAGGCTTCCTCGCTATACTTCGCACTTCAGATTGTATGATGACCGAATCTCTTAAATTTTGCTCTAAAATGAATACGAACAGCCCTATTTATAGTTGTTTCCCATCAAAATAAGCCGACATGACATAATAGTGAGCCGACATGTCTATTTGAGAGATTTATATTATTCTTTTGAAGTCGACTTGAAGGAGGTGACTTTGTCTTGGTCTTGGAGGGATTTCTAACTTATTTTAAGGACTTGTATATATATATAACATGCCCAAGAAGGGTCCTTCATACATGACATAGACGCAAATTGATTTTTATGACTACATGACAAATCCTAAAGGCTCACAATGGGAGCCATCACTAAAATAAAATTTCTTGCTCATGAAACCCATGAGATAAGCGTTACAATACTAATTTTATTTTTCTTCTTTTCATCAATTACACAAAATCACAATTACACATGTCATTATGAAGACTGGAACTAGTTACACTTTTCAACATGCCCAACTGGTAATCCTCCGAAAAAATACTAGCAAAATATACTGGAGATCCTAGATCTCGTCTGCAAATCAACTCGACCTCCTCTGGCCTACTCGCACCCCACACTAGTAACTCACACCACTGCAGCCTCTAAGCAACACGCACAGCCCTGGATTTGCTTGCAACTATGATATCTAGCCTCCCTCTGCCTCTGAAAGTGACTCGCTCTACCTCTTGAAAGTTGGTCTGGCTTCCAGCGACTGAATCAACCCTCTTCCGGCAACTCGCACTGGATTTTTGTCTATTTACATTGCTTGTATGGCCTCCTCTGCAGATGTATTCGGCCTCCCTTTTCCTGTCTCTCTGACACTGGAAAATCACTATGAAACTCTCCAGAATCCTACTCCCAAATTATCTGTTGCTCCCTCTCTCTGATGCTCTCCCTTTAGCTCAAATTGTGCCCTTGCTGAAGAGTGCAAACTGGGTAGTTCGATCTGCCTCACACAACTCGATCACACTAACCACTCTGATGCTATCTCCAAGCCCTTCACCCTGCCCTTATAATCTCTCGTTGAGTCTTCAACTGCCATGATTTAATCTCCATCAACGACTAAGATCAATTAGATCTCATCAATAGAAGTCTCTAGAGCAATCTCAAACATCCTTAGTTAATTAACTTTTATTTACCACTTTTCCTCAGTTAGACTTGGGAAATATTTTAATTATGGCAAATTAATTTAATTAAGGTGTTTCCTAAGCTTATCTCGCCAAACTTTTTCTGGGTTTTGGAGATATAGTGTTCCTTAGCCACTTAGCACCATCTAAGACTAGAACACCGGTATGATGCTACACAAACTAACAAATTTACCTTTTTCTCTCTTTCTTACCTTTTTATCCCTTCAAAGCAATCCACTAGGCCTAGGGCAAGGGCCAAATTCAACTAGGGCTTGCCTCAAGGTAACATTGGAGCTAATTTGGCATTATTTACCTTGTTTGACCTCAGCAACTCAAAATATAGCTTTTCCCTTGGTGAAAATTGCCTTATTAGGGTTGATGTCATCAACCCCAGATAATTTGGGCCCCTTGAAACCCTAGTTCAGCGAAAAGGCTTCAACTTAGGCTCGCTGAAGGTTTGTTATTCCATATTATTTATCATATCCTTTGAGCAAACCTTCTCCTTGTGCTTGTATGCCTAGATGCATTGTTATTGAATTATAATCTTGAAACCCTAGGCTTCAAGTGTTATCCTCTAGGTTTCTTCATTGATAGGTTGTTCATTTACATAAAGAATTACCCCCTCGTCCAATTAAGAAATAACTTGATCAAGCCTCTCCTACATCACCTTGATCCAATTGACTTAGAATACCTTTAGGTGATATATTGGGAAGCCCCCCATGTGGTGAAATTCCACTAAAGATGAGGAGGTAGAGTGTTAAGGTGATAGTGGTAGCCACCTCATTATTGTGTCTTAGTCTAGATCTCACCTTGTGATGTCACTCAAAAGTCCTGCTAGATTTGAGGCAACAATGAGTTCATAAGATGCGAGGAAAATGATCAAGGAGTTTTGAGTTCGAGATGTGCTCATGTCAAAATACAAGGCCTAAAGTGTATCCCCAATGAAATAAATTTGAATATTAAGTTAAAAGGACACACAAAACCAATCTGATAAAGATCATACAAAATGAACACTAACAATGAAAAAAGGCTGAGGAAAGATTGAGGCCAAATGCATATTTCTGGGGTAAGTAGCAGATGAGTCGGTCCATTCATGACTCATAAGAGTCGAGAAGAAAAGTAGACAGCTGATCCAAGTCAACTTCAGCGCCTTTAATAAGGTCAATGAGAGGATCCTATCTCAACATGTTTTACTGACAATTTAGCATACATTGCAAGTTGAGAAAACTACTTTAGATATTGATTTGCATATATAAACATATTATAAATACCCAGCGTGAATCAATTGAAAACCATCTTTCTGACTGGATGAGACTCTTTCACTAAGAGATGCACTAGCCACATTCTTATAAATCATCACAACAATATTACAGGATGTCAGGGCCTTATTCAGAATTTTCTGGAGCTCTATCTGAATCACATGGCTATGTTGGGATTCCTTCGAGACCACCTTAGGCAGTGGCAGATGAAGCTAAAGAAGTGTCATACATTAGTAATCTCAGTTGACCCAGTCAAGTCTTAACCCTTGATACCATTTATTCACAATCGTCAATAGTATTCCATGACATAGAAGATTTCAAGATTTACCTGAAATAGAGAGTCCTTATTATCCCCCTTAAGTAGTTACGTGAAGCTAGAAAATCCATGCAAATACCCACACACACACTGTCAATCACTTAATCCACTCAAACCAGCGTTGCACAAAACGGAGGCGTGGAAGCATCGTTTTCCAAAAATCTAGGAAGCGAAGTGTCTCAAAAGCGTCTA
>APFE030858365.1:0-10507 GCA_000404065.3 Pinus taeda
TGCATATTGACAGGATAGATGGGAGCTAGGAGAATGATAGGAACCCTCCCTCCGAGGTTGCGGGAAATATACCAGAATGAAGCAATCATAGCATTTCCAAGGAAGAAATGGAAGATGAGATGTATGATGTGATGAGGTGATTGTTCATGGAGGATGATATGTCAGATGAGGTTCAACATCAAAATCCCCAAAGCTCCAGTAGTGTTCACCACGACCTTCCCCTAGTTCTTTACAATACCTCTGGTAAATTTGTTGCTAAATTACTTAAAGTGATACGCGTACATAGTGTGCATGACATATATAAGACAAGTTTTGAAACATCTAATAGTAGTGGGGCTAGCAATATTAGTAACATGGGATTACAAGGATCTCAACAACCCGGAGCCCAAGGATTTGTGCTCCTAGCACTTACTTGAACCAACATGGCAGGATCCTTTAGTAGATATCTAGAGTTCACTGGTAGAGGGAACATAGATGTGGAACAACATTGGAATTAATGCAAAGGTTCAAAGATGAAATTGGTAAGTTAAGCTATACAATAGATCCTAATCATCAGAGGAATTGGTTCATTAAAGCGCTCCTACCCCTTACTAGGACACCGCCGACACAATAAAAGATCGAAACCCTCCAAGATGATCTAAAGCAAGCAACACACGTAGAGTCCATGACATGGTACCCCCATGAGTATTGGGGAGGAATGAGATCTCAAGATCCATCGATCACGGTCCTCCAAAATAAGATCGTCGGTCTAATAGAGAAGTTAAAGGACTTATAGTTGGTTTGACTAGGGAGACCCAATGTATGGTGCATACACTACCTGATAGAGGGCCATGTAGCAACTAAAGTCCCAAGATTGCAAGGCACAAGTAGTTCAGCAGACCTTGAAAAATCATGAGGGGCCCCACCAACAATAGGTGTTGCAGCGTTAGGATCGCAAGGAGCATTCTTGTACTGAAATTCACAAGTCTTCTATGAAGTCTGTAGAATCTATGGACATTTTCTATGACTATGTCCAATATTGTAGAATTACTCCAATGTGCCCAACAACAATTATTGTGAGTTGTGTGCATCTATGAATCACCATACCAACTAGTGTCGAGTGTTAGACGCCTTAGAAAAATGACTAGACTGGTCAACATTCAGAATTTATGAAACTGATCGACGAGGAGAGGGAGAAGGTAGGAGAGGAGGAAGAACAGAGGATAGAGGACCCGTGAGGTGCTACAACTGCGACCAAGAGGGACATGTTGCCAGAGACTGCCCACTCCTAAGAAGGTCGTAGAGCTCATATTTTCGGGTCAATTCACATGCCATAGAAAATTTTCCCGAGCTAATTTCAACATGGGAAGAAAGGACCAGGCAGCGGGGAACTAACTTGATCAACATAGAACCACAGACTATTGACGTTATCACACCAACCAATATAAACATAGTTACTAGAGGGGGTAAGAAGATAGGGGATGGTTATGGAGTGAAAGACCAACCCTCAATTGTTTGGGTGGCATCCATGAAGTGCTCATACAATCCCACACAATAGAAGCAATACTATCGGGAAGAAGCCAAGTTGTTTGATAACTTAACGGAAGCTAAAAAGTACAAGGTGCAGGACTCAGGCACAACGGCAAGTTCTCGACCAATTGAAGAATGGTTTAGGCTATTCCTACAAATATTTGATAATGAACATATGCTAGGGTAGTTCCTTATGAATCTAAAAGCATTATTACTAGAAGAAGAATTGAGAGAATAAGAAATATGAAAAAATTTGCTTGAAAGACATACAAAGAGGATTTAGAGGAATAAGAAAAGGAATAGTAGGGAATTCTAGATTGAAGCTCAAGCTATAGGGTTTCATATTAAAGCTATAATGCTAGATCTAGGATCAGATTTTAATATCCTGCCTCGAAAAACATGGGAAGCACTAAGGAAGCCGCAACTGGAGTATTCACCAATTCAACTGTGGATGGAAAACCAATACTAGATCTTACCCATCAGAAGGTTAGAAGTTGTCGAGATAGATGTAGTAGGGGTAAAAATTCATGTCTAATTTGAAGTAATAGATATAATGGGTGATAAGGACCCTTACATAACACTCCTTGGTATCGACTGGGCATATGAGAACTATGCCATCATCGACCTTAAAATGAGTTGATGATTTTTGCAGTAGAAGGGCCTGTAGATGATCGAGATGAGCCTGGAATGCTATATCACTTGTATAGGCTAAATGAAAGAAAAAGAGAAGACTTCATCAATCCCACGACAGGAGGATCAGTCAGTTGAAGAAGCATATAAAGCTCAAAAGTTGGTTCGGAAGCTGCTTGGGATGTTTGGCAATAAGGAGGATACGAGGTTGATACCAAACGTTGTGCCAAGATATTTTGAGTTTACTAGATTGGAACTGAGGTAAGTAATTACCCAACCTTCCATGGTATAGAATGAGTAGATGATTTTTTGAATAAGGTTGATATAACGATAAGGGAGAGCCACAACATCCCATTATTAGACATTGCATTTCAAGACACCCCAGAAAGATGGTGGGGAGAACATCACAACACCATTTGTGACTAATAAAATCAAGTGGGACATGAGGGAAATGTTTAAACAAGAACGAGACCGCCCACGGGAGATGGTGAAGTATGGGGGGACTCTAGTCTCGGGAAACATCTAGAGGACTGCACAAAGAGATGGAGAAAAGAGTGAGTCACAAAGGAATTTTGGTTACACATTTTCATAATTACCTTGGGTACAGTTCCCTAAGAATGGTATATACAAGAGGAACTTTGAAAACAAACCGAATATTGGTACGTTATGGCTAAAAAATTCAGTATCAATTTCTCATTTAGGGATAATGATTGACGACTATTTGAAGCCCCACATGCCATTAAAAGGATCCTATTTACTCTAGGATAGTTGTGGAAAGGGTGCACTAATGAGAAGTTCCTAAAATATTTATATGAAGCAGGGTATTCAGAATTCATGCCTTGCGGAAATGTTAACGCAGATCCATAGGAGGATGATTTGGAATGACTCAGATACCTAAATTTCAATAAACTAAAGGAGAACGAGATATTCCAGAGGAACATCTAATGGATGCCTACAATTTTCTCCCAGTAAAGTTGCAGAAGCACAACATTGGCTCAAAAGATAAACCTAAGATGGCATCCATTGGGGATTATTGGGATGAGAAAAAAAACTAAAGATTTTTTTTATTTTTTGTGCGAGTATGAAGACTTATTCCCAGCCTCGATTGCTGAATTGAAAGGAATAAAGGGGAAATTGGGGAAATTAAGATTATGTTGAAGCCAAATGCACGACCAATAAAAAATAAACCATACGGGCTCAACCCAAGAGTAAAACAGAAGGTCAGGAGAGAGATTGATAAGATGTTAGAAGTGAGACTCATATCCCCATTAGATGAAGCATGGATCAGCCTAATTGTAATACAAAATAAGAAGGATGCCACAAAATCAAGGTCTACATAGATTGCAAGAGCCTAAATAACGCATTTGTACATAACCCATTTCTAACGCCCTTTGGTGATGAGGTCCTAGATAACATTGTTGGATTCTCAGGATACCATCAACTTCGCATAGTGGAAGAAGATAATAAGAAAATAACATTCACCACATAATGGGGGTCTTACACATATCATGTCATGCCATTCAATTTGAAGAGTGCACCTTTTGTTTTCTCATGGATTGTCATAACTGCCTTCAGGGATTACATCCATCAATTCTTAGAAGTATACATGAATGATTGGACAATTTACAACTTTCTAAAGAAACATACCAGCCTCCTTCCAGTGATTTTTGAGTGATGTAGACAACTGCAAATCTCTTTAAACCTGAAGGTAGAGAAAATTTGAGAAAAGAAGGTATTGAATATAGAACCTACATTATCATGAAATTTTATAAGTTCAACACCAAAATGTATTTTTTATAGTAACTAAAGCGTATATGCATAATAGTAAGGATGGAAGTAGATATGTGATGACCCTCAATATTACAACAATAATGTTGAAACTCCTGAGTGTCTCAACTTTAATTATCAAACTAGTGTTCCTACATACTTAAGAGGGCTCAGAAGTATGTGTGCATCATCCAATGTATTCTTCTTTGGTTGATCTGATGCAACTGAAGGGAAACTAGGTTGGATAGACACCACTAATGCTCTATAGGCTATAGGCAATACTCAGAAATTTCAAAAACACAAAGAACAAATTTTAAATCTACACTAGTTGCAAGAAAACAAATAACAACAAGTATGCCTACTATAATTATACAAAAGTGGTGCAAACAGAAATAATGGTGCAATAATAAAAGATTTTTGGATCAATATGACCCACAATCACCCCATGATCCCCTTTTACACTATAACCCAATATTCGGCCCTTTTCCGAAATACATTGGAAAAACCCACAAAAACATTAATCTTTACCATTTGTATTGGCACGCCTATCGTACACAGAATTCAAGGCACCAAGGGTTGTTGACCGTTGATATGGAACTATGACATCTAATGGTCCAGATGAAGTCACCCTATTGCAATCGGTAGTTGGAAGGCTTGCAGTATTGGTGCTTTCTCTTGGATGGAGATCCAATGCGATATCGTGTATCGCTACCGGCAATCACAATGTATCACTTTACATCTTATTACTCCTGCTCTGAAATGTCGATCTGATATGTCGGTGATCACATATCACCAATGGTTGGGGACAGGACTTGCCACTCGCCAAATGGTTTGAGAGATGCGATATATATATGAATTACTGGACCCAATAATTCCCAAAATCAACCTTTATATTATTTCACGTTTGGTTAGCTGAATTGACTAAGTGTTTTGCATTAATTACCTACGTAAATGGGATTCCCACTTGCGAACCCAAACTACACCAAGTCTATCTTAAATGCAAGTATTTTCACTATGAAATATAAAAGCACAAGACTAGAATCAAAGTATTTAAATACAAAGAAAGGAAATCAACGTTCAAAGCCTCCATGGGCTGTTCAAATGATAATAAATGCAATACTATTTTATTCACCATAAATACATTACAGAGTCTTGGCTAGAGGCCACATACACAAATAATGACCTCTATCTTCAAAATAAATGAAATCCACACACATTCTATGCTCTCGCCTCCCTCAACAATCCTATCTCCTCTTGCTCATTACATTTTCTTTTGTTTTTATCACTCGATAAACACTCTAACAATATCTAGCAACAAATCTCTATTTTTTATAGATCTAATAGAAATCTTTTGATTCCTAGCTCTATGCTAACAATCCCTATCTCTGAATCTAAAATAAGATAATCTCTAACTTATTACAATAATGAATTATAAAAAATTGCTCTAGAGATCCAACCCTCTCAAAAAAAACCGTGTTTGACCCATCAGTCAATGAATTTCAACCTGTTTAGCCACAACATGTGAACAAGTTTTCACATTGCTGGATAATCCTGATGCTCCTACATTAGACTCGCGGGGAAGAAAATACTTGTCCTTCAAGCTTTCAGGACTTAATCCATATTTCTTTAGTTCTGCTGCTGTCAATCAGTTAGAATCTTCTACTGGCCGCTCTTTCCATTTTACTAAATACTGGAAATAAGTCTACCCTCTTCTTTTCTTAGATACTCTTTGATCCAAGATAGCTTCAACTTCATCCTTGAATGCTTTTGGTACCTGTTCCTCCGAGTTCACGATTTGAACTTAATCACCTATAGGTTCTTTCTGCAACTCTGTCTCTGCCTCTCTGAATGGATATAAGTCTGCAACATTAAAAATGGGGGATATGCTAATCCCTTCTGGTAACTCAATCTCATATGCATTGGCTGAAAATTTCCTTTTAATTTTACAGGGTCCTATCTTCTTCATTTTCAGCTTGTTACAAGTTTTAGTAGGAAATCTCTCTTTCCTCAAATATGGCATTACTAAATCTCCTACTTGGAACTCCTTTTCTCTTCTTTTTAGATCTTCCCTCTGCTTTTATTTGTTGCTACTTTCCTACAATTTGTCCTTGACTTCTTCCTGCAATCTCTGCATCTATTCTACAAAATCTCAACACTTGCGCTCCTAGTTTCCTGCTTTCCCAAATTCCTTAGCTCATATACGCCTCTTGGATGCATTCCAAAGACAATATGAAATGGGCTCATTCCAGTGTTTCGGTTTGGTGTATCATTGTAAGTGAACTCAGCTTGAGCTAATGCCAAATCCCACTGTTTTGGATTCTGATATACTAGACTCCTTAATATATTCCCCAAGCTCCAGTTCACTATTTCAGTTTGTCCATCTGTTTGAGGATGGTACGCTGAGCTAAAACTGAGATTAGTTCCCAGTTTCTTTGAAAGCGTCCAAAAATGCCCTACAAACTTGGTATCACAGTCAGATACAATGCTTATAGATAACCCATGTAATCTCACAATCTCTGAAAAGAATAAATTGGTTATGTGTGTTGCATCACTAGTTTTCCTACATGCTATGAAATGTGCCATTTTAGAAAACCTATCTATTACAACATAAATAGAATCATTTCCCCTCTGGGTTTTTGGCAATCCCAGAACAAAGTCCATGTTGAATCCATCCCATGGTCATTCTAGTATTGGCAATGGCTGATATGGTCCTTCATTATGACTCCTTACTTTGGCATACTAACATACCATGCATTTCTCAACAAACTTTTTAATATCACTTTGAATTTTCGGCCAATAATAAAAAGCATTCACCTGAGCGAAGGTTTTATCTTGTCCAAAATGACTAGATAACCCTCCACTATGTTTTTCCTTGATTACGTTTTCCCTCATGGAAAATTTGGGAATACATAACTTATTGTTTTAAAATAATAGGCCTCCTTGAATGAGGTAGTCCATCCACTAACTTCTGTTATGGCTCACTAGATTCTGAACTGTTGTGTAGATATCTCTAAAATCTTCATCATCCTTGTATATTTCTATCATGTCCTTAAAACCTAAAACACCCACTTTGAACTCTTGTACAATAAAACTTACCTTGCTCAATGCATTTGCTACTTTATTAGACTTACCACTCTTATTCTTTATTACAAAAGTAAAAATTTGTAGAAATTCCACCCACTTGGCATGCTTCTGATTCAACTTTGGCTGGTTATTAATAAATTGTAAGGCATGGTGGTATGAATAGAAAATGAATTCTTTTGGCAGCAAGTAGTGTCTCCACTTTTTCAAAGCCTGCACAATAGCATAAAACTCCTTGTCATAAGAATAATATTTCTTCTTTGCATCATTCAGCTTCTCACTGAAATATGCTATTGGCCTTTTCTCTTCTCTTAGAACTGCACCAACGTCTACCCCACTTGCATCTATTTCTACTTGAAAGACTTTCTCAAAATTAGGAAACGCTAAAATTGGCTCCTCTGTTATCTTCTTCTTCAGAAAATTAAAGTTTCTTTTTGCTGCTTCTTTCCATCGAAATGGCTGACTAATCTCCTCAGTTGTCTCAAGGATCAGTGCACAAACTTGAATAAAACCTCTTATAAACTTTCTGTAAAAACTTGCAAGTCCATGGAAGCTTCTTACCTCAAACATACTTTTGTGAGTTGGCCAGTTCCAAATTTCTTGAACCTTCTCCAGATCCATCTTCAAGCCTTGTTTAGAAACTAAAAATCCCAAGTACACCAACTCTTCCTTCATGAAACTACACTTCTTTAAATTTATTAGTAGTTTCTCTTTCTGCAGAGTTCTCAAGACTAACTTAAGATGTTCTGAATGCTCCTCTTTACTTTTGCTAAAAATTAGAATATCATCAAGGTAAACTATGACATATTTACCTCCATACTCCTTCAAGACTCCGTACATTAGCCTCATGAACATGTTGGGTGCATTAGTGAGCCCAAAAGGCATTACTAACCACTCATACAGTCCACTATTTTTTTTTTAAGGTAGTTTTCCATTCATCGCCTTCCTGAATCCTTATCTGATGATACCCACTATTCAAATATATCTTAGTAAAGTATTTGGATCCACTTAAACAGTCCATTAAATCTTCCATGCGTGAAAATGGAAATCTGTACCTTATCGTGATCTTGTTGATAGCTCTGGAATCTATGCACATGTGCCATTCTCCTCCTTTCTTCAGACTGAGTACTGTCGGTACAACACATAGTCTCAGACTTTCTCTAATTAGCCCCTTCTCCATCAGCGCCTCTACTTGCCTTACAACCTCTGCGTTTTCCTGGGGAGTTAGCCTATAAGCAACTTTATTTGCTAAGCTTGCCCCTTGTATTAAATTGATGTGATGGCTAATACTTCTAATCAGTGGTAAGGTATCGAGTAATTCATCCAAAATGATATCATCAAATTCATCCAATAAAACTTTAACTCCTTCAGGAAGATCATCCAAATTTGTGGAGGTTAAGATTAGCTTTGGCATTCCCACGATAGTAAAATGCAGCTCCTCACTTTTCACTACCTCCTGTAGCAATTCTTTCTCGCTTATCAACATAATGCTATTCCAGGCATTCCTTTATCAACATCATCCTTCAATGGCAACAATGTGTGCCTCATTCCATCTTTCTCTATGGTATAGGTGTTTCTTCTCCCCAATAATATATGACATACGTCCATGGGAATTTCATCACATAAAATCATGTCTTTATATGTACCTATTTGCATCTCAACATTGCACTTTTCTGTCACAATGACTTGATGGCCCTTCTGCAACCAAGACACTATGTAGGGTACAGGATGTACTGTCTTCGCTAAACCAATCTTATCCACCATCTCTGTGGACACAATATTTTCAGTGCTTCCACTCTCTATGATTACCTTACAGCACTTGCCTTTTGATTTACTGGTGATTCTGAAGAAGTTTTTCCTCTGCACAGGTTCTCTAGTCTCCTTCTTTGCTCTAAGTAAAGTTCTTCTTAATAATCGTGATTCACCTTATTCAAGGGATTCTTCTTTCTCCACAATTCAAGGTGGGATCACTGATATATGACCTTCGGCACGAATGTGTGCTGGAGCCAAAGGGTTTGACACCGTATAAACATCACTAGAACAGAGCTCGGAGAATCTAGACTCTACCTCCTGCAATGGAGGAAGAAAGTATGAACGATGGTGTAAATCTTCCCAAGGTCGATCTATACCCATAATTGCTTCAAGAATTGCTTCTTCCGATGGTAAAACTGAATCTAAGCAGTCCAAAGCAGAGGTAGAATCAAGGGTCCAAGCAGGGGCCACATTGCCATCTAACTCCTCTTCCGAAAAAGGAGTAGAATGGTCATCTGCAGAGTTCACGATAGACTGATATCTAAGCTCAGCTGCAGATATAGGAAATGTCATTCCATTCTCTTTTCCTTCAACTAATGTGGTCATAGGTGAAGGCAAGGTCCAGGGGTCTGAAAAATAACGAGTTTGAAAGAACCCATCTCGAGAAAACTCCTTAGATGATGAAATGGCATTGATTTTAGCGATAGGATAGGGAAACTCAAAAGTACCCATCAACGAGGAATACATCCGTACTCCTAGATTCTCAGTAGGCAGACAAGGGTTATCCACTAAAGGAACAGTAGAGTCGGAAGTTGCTTGAGGATCAACTGGACAATAATCTAATTGATCCACCTTTACGATTTTCCCCTCATGAAGAAAGCAAATGACATGAAACAGAGTCGAAACAACAGTGTCCATTTCGTATACCAAGTTCCTTCCTAGGAGGAGATTATAATCTAGGTTAGCATCTACGAATTCTACTTCAATATTAACGACCTTCCCCCCAATACATATAGGAAAGGTCGGGATAATCCCATGCGGCTTATGAGAATGTCCATCGAATGCAGTCAAGACGGTAGGTGAAGGAACGGCTGAAGGCGATCCAATAGCCTTCCAACATGACATCGACATGACACACGTGGAAGCCCCTTCATCAATAACGATTCGAAAAATGTTAATTTTCCGGTATGTAGACTTTATTTGAAAAGCCATGTCATGAGGGAGTCGCTTTTTGACATTTAACATGTCGAAAGTGAGCACTAAAGAATTAGTTGGATCTACTGCCCCAATTGCGGAAAGTAAAGCACTTCTCTGAGCCGGAAACGACTGGAGAACCTCTAAAGCGGACATGGCGCATGGACTCTGAGCCAGATCCTCCACAATGGAGTAATTCTGGGCAGCCCTAGCATTAGGATTAATCGTCGCGTGTTTAGCGGAACCTTTCGGTATCCATGGTATAGTCTCGACAGGGGGTCGGTCGATATGAAGGTCAGTACTTCCAGGAACAGCCTTATCCTTGGAAGTTTCGGCTTCACCATAATCACGTGACCGAGTAGCGACATGGACGTTAGAACCCATCATGAAAACATTCGATGATTTTTCCCCTTCCTGGTTGCCCCCTGCGAAGGCCCCAAGGTTTGAACTCGCGCCAGCAAGAAGTTGATGCCCTTGGGGAAAAGGGTTGGTTAACACGGCTTGGGAACTAGAAGTCCCTTGCTGCCCTAACAAGCGCTGAGCATCTTCAATCTTGGGGCAAAGATGAGTTAAA
>APFE030858382.1:0-22211 GCA_000404065.3 Pinus taeda
AAAAAAATAAGGAAACAAAAAATATATTTAATAAGCTAAATATATATTTATTCAAAAAACAAATTTAATAATGGAAAATGGAAAATTTTCACTCTCTAGGCAAGACTACATTCCCATAAAAGTCTATTGAAAACATAAATCAGTGAAGAGTGGCTGTGAGAGAAGCACAGCTCACTAAAATCTAATAGTCCAAATTATTTAAACAGTGAAACGTCAACCGGTCTTGCTCTACATGATTATAAAATTCCTTCAAATATATTTTCAAAATGGTCTTTTATAAATTGGAAAGTAAATATCGACGACGAAGTTTTATGATTGGGTTAATGGTTTTATGAATATTTTCTCCGTGAAAGAAACATTGTAACTAGGATTTTGACTTATTATTTATTTTAAAAAATTATTTATGTTTGTCTCATTAATTTATTTTAGGAAATTCTTTATGGTTGTCTTATTAATTTATTTTAAGAAATTCTCTATATTTGATATATTACTGTATAAAATTTTTATATTTGATGTATAATTGTTAAAGTTTAGTCAAATGATAAAATTAGCACACGAGATTCAAAGACCATGAATTGACCATGAATTGACATATTAATTATGTAATTATATATTTTACAATCTCTTTATTATTAACTATACTGGATAAACAATTGCTTAATAATATGTTTACTTTGAAAATGCCGAGATTAACTAGATAGAATACTTTAATACTTTTTGTTATTATATTTATCAATTTATCAATTTATTTGCAGGTATATTATTACTACATATTTATGCATGCTGACATAAAGTCTATAGTCAAAAAATTGGAAATGGAGTACACTGGAATTTTCATTCACATAAAAATATTTGTATTTTGTTTCAAATCTGCACATGTTCCTAACCTTGTAGTATTGGTGTTCCTAAAGTTTCCCATATAGTTATTAGTATAGATATTTTAGGAATGTACATATGTTATTAGATGTGCAATCTCATTCCTAAAAGCATGAATGCATTCTCAAAAATGTGCACACAATATTAGGAATGTGCACATCATTTTAGGAACATTCACCAACATTTAATAATGTATACAAACTTTCAAGAGCATGTGAAAGCTCTTATTAATAAAGTTTGTTCTCTAATGTGTACTCTTCACCATGGGGTATGTATTTCATTAGAGGATTTGAGCACTATCTCTAGGTACTAGAGTTCTTAATATGGTGAGTGAAGAAATTTAGGGCCTTAGGCAATATACATTGCTTCTAACTATTGAGGACCCTAGACCAACACCTTGAATCACCATAGTTGACATCTCAACAACATCTCATCATACAAGTAGTGATAGATACATCACCAACATACTTTTAGCACTATGTATGAGCCTTAAGGTCCTTGACATCATCACGGGAGGAAACATAGTGATCATACCATAGAGTAATCATTATGAGATCCATTGTTACAAATAACACTTAAAGTACCACACAAGTCCTCTTAATTTTAGCACTTCATTTAACAAGGGATATGAGTGCTATTTTGAAATCTCATAGGTACATATTTTTTAGGACCTTAGAAATCCACACTTGATGAAATCTAAGAATTTTACCATAAAGAATGTTTTTAACATTCATGGTAAAAGAGTGATCCACGAGGATCCACGAGGATTGATCAAGGAGGATCTTCAGAAAAGTACTAGTGGCATGGTAAAAGGTTGAAACTCAAAGTGGGAGATTGTGGATGATCTTAGCATCAGATCGAAGTGTTCATCACCCTGATTCCAATGGTGTGAACGACACTCAAATCTGAGTCCAGATGATAAGGTTAGAGCAAATCAAAGTTTGAGTTTGACTTATTGATGTGGCAAGGAAAGGATGACATAGCATAGTCTTAGCGAATGAGGGAGCGCCCTGTGGCAGTCACCACTGAGCCCAACTTATCACATATCATTGAAAAGAGGAGCGCTTAAGGAAGAATAAGCCGTCGACGTTCTTGGCTATGATTGCGATATCACATATCGTAGGTTGGAGAGGAAGACATATCGGTCCCGACAAGTCTTAGCTTGTTCACATATTGCAAGTCGCATGAAAAGAATGGTGCTTGTGATATGGTTTGGGGGAGAAATACCAATTGCAATTTCGTGGTGGACGCCAATTTTGATTTCGCAGTGGACGCCGATTACGATTTCGCTGTGGATTTCGATTGCAATTTCGCAGCGGGCACTGATTGTGATTTCACGTTGGATGTTCATTGCAACTTGATGGTAGACGCTGATTGTGATTTCACGGTGCAAGCCAATTGTGATTTCGTGGTGGATGCCAATTGTGATTTCGTGACAGACACAGATTATGATTGGGGGCTCAGACCTGAAATATATACAGCATGATTAACGAACCTAGCAGTTCTACAAATGTTATAGAGTTCTAATGATTGTGCCGAGGGTTCGAGCAGATTCCAATAGTGCGATGGGAGGTCGGACGTAAAAATAGTATGGTATATGGTGAATACTCGTGTTAGATTTGTGGTTATTGCATGTTTCCTGTGTCTGGGAATTGGACCGTCTACTTATAAGTTGGAGCACTAACAACCCTGCCACCGATACTCATACACAGTTGTATGGGTTGCTTTATTGGGCACTAGATTTACCATTACAAAATTTGTTGTTCCCGTCACTCTTTTAGATCCGCTCCTACCTGCTAACCTTGGGTATTACTTTGAAATCATATTACGATGGATTTTCATTGGTATGTTTGAATAAGGTTGTCCCCCACACCATTCAAAGACTATTCTTCAAACCAATGACCTAAAATTTTCACCTCACCCTAAACTTTGTCATTTGTTGTAAAACTTCCTGGTTATGATGGATATGGCCACACCAACATATATATATGAACATTTAAGTCTGAAGAAAGGGGAAGAGAAGACAAAGGCACATGTATGCAGAGTAGAGTAGTGGCACCTACTACTAGGAGGTGGCTAGGACCTTATCTCAAAGCTCAGAAGGTTCCGAGAAGGTTGTAGAAGGCCTGATTATCTCAATGGGGTGTCTGGATAGGTTCTTTCGCACTATTTTTCATGTGGAAGTCGGTGGTGTTGTTTGTTCCTATACTTGGGCTCTCCATTTTCCAACTATATTCAAGATTGAAGGTATGAGGATGGTTATGTAGAAATATTCTTGTACTTCTTTCTTTTCATGCCTCTTAATTAAACAAGGCCTTCCCATTATTGAGCACATCCTGAAGATGTAGTCCAAATTAGATGAACTCCATAATCAAATCTTTGTGTCATGATCTTTTGTGATGGTCTGTCTTTGCCTTCGTTTTTCATTCTTATTTTTTTATGGTTTTTAAACATTTTAACTCCTTTCAATTATGTTACATCTATAAGAGAAAAAAAATCTTTCATCAAGGTGGTATCAGAGTAATGATTAAGTGATGCGAATTGGATGGGTGTGCTAACTAGAGATATGCTTCATAGGATGATCATCTTAAAAAATGGAGACATGGCAAGTATTGAGGCTCATGGGAGGGAGATATGATACAATTACTATTAGAGTTGTGCATGAATGATTAAGTGTGCAGCCATCGAGTGTGACAAGGGAATGGGTGTGACTTTCCTGTGTATGTCCAAAATGGTGGATATTATGTATGCAACATTTGAGAGGCACAAAGAAGAGGAGTCTGAAGGATCGAAGAGCGATATATTATCTACCTATTCTATTTGTTTTCAATCATCACCTTCCTCGAATGGGGAAATTAACCACAGGACTCAATAGGAAGACACTCAATTGAACATTGAATGGGGAGAGGTAGTGATTGTAGCTTCAACTGCGAACCACAAATAAGACCCTGGAATAATTGAAGCAGAGTGACTAGAGTCTTCAAGCATAACTCACTGAATTAAAAAGGTGCCTACAACAAGAGAAGGAGGAGGAACAACAACTGCTACAACAGTTGCAAGAAAAGGAGGAAGCCTTGGAAAAGTTGTAACGTTATCCATGCGACGTAAATTCTTCCATGCTGAAAATGATTCCTAGTGTTTAATTTGTTTCTTTTGAAAATCATACCACAGGAATTGGCTCCAAACTATTGAAGAGAATTGGGTATGAAGGAAAAGGCTTGGGAATTAATGGCCAAGTTATTGTCAATCCCATCAAAGTAGAATTACCCTATCGAATAGAAATTGGGTTTTTCATGAGGGAAGCTGAGAAATGTGCTATTACAGCGAGTGACCAATCAATTACAGATGAAGAGAAACCCTATTTAGATCTTTCCAACTCAACAATGGAGGTAAACCATGTTGATTTCCCTTTAGTTTCATCTTCACATAGTATAATTTCTACTATAAATGTGGAGATACTAATCACAAGGACAAACATGAGACTCCTTACCACGATGAGGTACAATAAAGATGAAGGACTTGGTGTTAATAACCAAGGCATAACTCAGCCATTGGAGGTTGAGAAAAGACCTCAATATGCAAGGTTGGGGTGCATCAAAGGATAATGTTCAAAGATGTCAGAAGCTTCCACGAGATTGTTGAAACAGTCAAGGAAAAAGGATGATGGGAATACATCACCATCAACATATGGCAATATGCATAAAAGAGAAAAAGTTGAGGCAAGATCTTGCTCCCATGGTCATACCAGAGGCCAACAGAAAAGGTACAGCCCATCTCGGTATTTTAATGTTCATTTTGATTACAATTGCATTGTTAATAATGAACGTAGATCATCACATAAAATAACTTGTATTTTTTGCGGCTTGCATAACCATATGTTTGTTGAGTGCTAGAAAAAAATAACTATACAAAGAAAGATGAGGCACATAAGACCCTCTAAACAACAAGTAAACAAGAAGAAGATCAAACAGATCTGGAAGGTGAAGGCTCATTATAGTCATTGCGATAGAGGTGGTCATCACATAGCCACATGTTCGAGGCTCCATCTATAAAAGTGTCACAAGGACAAGAGAATTTGAGCATGAACCAGGCTAAACAATTGTCCGACCACTGAGCACCATAGGGAAGATGATCCATTCACTTTGATAAGTGAGATATGGTTCTTCTAGCTGTCGTAGAATGTCATGGCCTTATTTTTACATATGTTTCATTTTTAATAGTAAAAGTGATGATGTGTTTTCCATCACTTGTTCATGTAACAATAGTGTTTCGCCTTGTTTGTGTAAATCATGTGTTGTAGTGATGATGTGTTTTCTAGCACTTGTTGAAGCAAAAATGATGTTTGGCCTTGTCTTGAAAGTTGGAGTATTGTTTCCATTTTTATGTAAACATGACCACAGAGTATGTGTTATAAACTTGTGGAAAGTATGGAATTCTTGCTCATTTTGGTCATAGAGCTAAACATGTAGTTTGTAAGATATTGTACTAGAGGTTTGTAGGGAATGAAGGTGTCAGCACATCGCTTATGGCTCTAAAGGACAAAGGTGAAGTTGAAGGAAGGATGACCTGTTCAAGTACTTGCGGTGAAGACATAGTACAAAATAGTTGCTAATTAATTAATTCTTTTGGAGGACCAAAAGCTTATCTTAGTGGGGAGGATTGATCTAGTATGATCCAAGATGATCTTAAAAAAAGTACCAATGGCATGGTAAGAGGATCAAATCTCAAAGAGGTAGATTCAAGATGAACTCAACATTAGATTGAGGTACTCGTGGCACTGATTCCAACAGTGCGAATGACACTGCAATCCAAGTCCAGATGGTAAGGTTAGAACAACTCAAAGTTTGAGTTTGACTTATCCAGGTGGCAAGGAAAAGATGACATGCAGTAGTCTTAACGAATGAGGGAGTGCCACGTGGCAGTAGCCACCAGGCCCCACATATCACATATCATTGAAAAGAGGACTTAAGGAAGAATCAACCCCTAGCCTTCCCAGCCATGATTGCGATATTGCATATCGCAGGTCGGAGAGAAAGACATATCAGCCCTGACAGGACTTAGTTAACATGCTATCGCATATCGTAATTGCATGAAAAGGATGGTGCTTGTGTTACAATTCGGGGGAGAAGGGTTGATTGCAATTTCACGGTGGACAGTAACTGTGATTTCATGGTGAACGTCAATTACAATTTCACAATCAACGTTGATTGTGATTTCGTGGTGGATGCCAATTACGATTTCACAGTGGATGACGATTACAATTTCACAATGGACATAGATTACGATTGGGGGCCCGAAACCGAAATACTATACGAGACGATTAATGAACCCATCGGATCTGCGGATCTTAAAGAGTTCTTACCAGTGTGCCAAGGGTTCACAACAATTGCAATAGTGCGATCAGAGGCCGGACATGAAAACAATATGGCATACACTAAATACTCCTTTCAGATCCATGGGTATTGTAGGTTGCTTGTGTCTCGACATTGGACCATCCAATGATAATTTGGAGCACCAATAAGACCATCACGAATACTTATGCACATTTGTATAGGTTTCTTTATTGGACAGTGGATTTACCATTACAGAAGGGGTTGTTCCTATGATTCCTTCAAACCTACGCCTACCTGCTACCCTTGGGTATTATGTTGGAACCATATTGTTGTGGATTTTCATTGCTATGTTTGAATAAGGTTGTTCCCCACACACTAGTCAAATACTATGGTTGAAACCAATGGCGTAAAATTGTCACTTTAGGGTATACTTTGTCATTTGTTGTAAAACTACCTGGTTATTAAGGATTTGGCCACACCAACATATATATATGAGTGTTTGTGTCTGAATAAAGGGGGAGAGAAAATAGAAGTGTAGGTTTCCCGAGCAGGAGTAGTGGCACCTGCTCCTGGCAGGTGGCCGATACCTTATCTTAGAGATTACAAGGTTATGAAAGGGTTGCAGAAGGCTTGATTATTCAAATGGGGTTTTTAGATAGGTGTCATTGAACTATTTTCCACTAGGAAGTTAGTGATGTTGTCTATTTCTAGAGATGGACTCTCCATTCGCTAGATATCTTCCAAATTGGAGGTATAAGGATGGTTATATAGAAATTTTCTTGTACTTCTATGTTTTCATGGCACTTAATAAAAGGTCTCCCCACTATTGAGCAGGGCCTGAAAATGTAGTCTAAATTGGATGAGCTCCATAATCAAATCTCTCTATGATGATATTTTTTGATGATGTCTCTTTATCTTCATTTTTCATGCTTATGTTTTTATGGTTTTTAAGCACTGTAACTCATGTTGATTTCGATGCATCTATAAGCGAAGGAAAAATCCTAAATCAGAGAGTAACACTTTGATCCACTACACAGATACCATAATCATATCCATACCATTAAATTGTATAAATTAATGATATTATGAAGTTTTTATAAGTATGGGCTTCATGGTCCCAAAATATGGTTAGGGGAAAACCAATCCTTACGAAATAAATAAATATTAGAGGAATTAGGACACAATAAAATCACATGACTTACATGGAGATATTTGGTTTCCAAGTCGAATTATGTGCAATATTAAAGTATCTTATCAAAATATAATGATCAAGGATTATTAAAAATTATGTTATGATGAAAGCCATGCCTTAGGCCTTTAAGGATTGTTTTGTAGGGTTGGAGGCACCTATACAAAAAGTCCAAATACAAGGCCGAGTAAACATATATAAAAAACTATAAGTTTAATTACCATAATCATTTAAATATAATGAGAGAAATTAAACAGAAAAAAAATTAACAATAACACACCCTAAATAATTACATAACACACATATTTTATTTTAAAGAACCCACAGCTAATAGAAATAGATAGTATTTAGGTTCCACCGATCTGATGTTCTAAACCAAATAATATAACCACTCTAAAATGAAAGTGACCCTTAGTTGAAACCTAAGGCTAATGAATTTTATACCACCCGATCTCTCCTAAATAAGAATCATTATCGCATCAGCTCTCTCATCATCCTTACACTATGCTTTATTTATAAGTCTAGTAAAACATAATTCAAAGAATCTTTAATTAGTAGATGTGGTTGAATATTATTGGAAACTATATTGAGAATATCATGAATCATAGTCATTTTGTGACTATATTAAATTCCCTTTCGACCATCAGTTTACCACATGCCTAAATAAATTGTATGCTTTACACCAAACTATGCTTCTTTGTATAGTCCAGTTGCCTATTAATTGTTGCCAGAATTTCAGGTACCCTATAAATTTGAGAGAGGAAATTCCTCTTCTGGATTGATTATTATCCTATAGTGTTGATCCATTAACTTTTCCTCCCTTTTCAATTGTTCCATACTAGACTTGTTGATTTTTATTCCATCATCTTTCTTCACTCAATCATAGGTTAACTAAAATTCACGAGTCTAAGATTACTTACAACTAATACAACACTCAATATTGTCTTTCTTGGTTTCTTCTTTGATTGGTATACTAATACTTCTTTTAGCAAACCAATTCTCCCAGAACCAAACCCTCCTTGCACTAAGAGAATTTACTAGCACACACCAACATTGTTATAAATTCTACAATATTCATCACCATGTGAATATTTTTTGTCAACACCTTCTTGGTTTCCACCATTATTATATCTCAAAAAGTCAACCCTTTGGTTTCGTTAGAGAAGGAAAACATACTTCAAATAAGGATATAAAGATTAGTCTATGTAAACTCTATAAAATCTATGTTTTCTACCTTCAATGCTCTTCTCTCACTACAAGATAGAACTATTAGGCTAAACAACTTTCGCAATGGTGTAATAGGGTGAGCTAGAAGGCTAACAACAGACTTATGGCACTAAAAAATAACTAGAGTGACAGGGTGAGTGGTTAAGCATAAAAAATGTCAAGTTTGATCACTCTTTATGGATAAGGATGAAGGACAAGTGACAGTCAACAAAGTTTCTAGATTCATTGTGATCGCTCCATAGTGAAAACTAAAATGTTGTTGTCATCCATAAATTAAAGGGAGAGAACAATTTTACGTATTGAAGTGTTTGTAGAACCACGACTGAAGGGCTTCCTTATGATAAGCCACTAACCTTATTCAACTTATTATTGGGCTATGGTGAGAGGGAGACCAACGATATGGACTACATAGGAGAAACCATGCATATTATCAATTTTTTCTTTTCCCGATTATATCATTATATTTTTTTGGTACTATACTAATCCATTTTATTTTGATAATGAAATATTGTGAATAGGTACTACAGAGTGTTGGATTTCATAAATCTATTGTATGTGTCCAAATATTTAGTATAGGAAAGTGAGGAGGAATTATATATCTAGTTATTTTAATATAGATGCGACAAATATTGATTACTCCCAGTAGAAGGTGTACATTATTCCTTCCCTTTCCCATTTCCTTCTTTGTGATAGCGTGTATATAATTTCTTGATTGTAACCCTTAGCGTAACATTTGCTAGTTGGACAAGACCTAGGAAAGCTTGTTTGAGTAAAGTAATCTACTGATGTAAGAAAGATGTATCCAGAAGCATAATTACAAACCCTAATGGGGATGTTCCAGTGGGTCCTTATTTTCAGTTTTCTTTCTTAGTTTTTAGCATCATTTACTTTCTTTTATTAGCATTGTACATGTTTAGGAGTGATATGAAAATTTAGATCTGAAGTCGTAGTGCCTAAAAAATCAATATCTGGGTATTATCCTATTAGTTCTCCTCTGTAGTTTTGACCCGATAATTGTACATCCTAAGATAACCCTAGTTTCACCTAGGACTAAGTGTTTTTGGCTTATCAATATTTATTTTCTTCCATGAAAAACAAATTGAAGTGTCCAACTAAGGGATTTGATATGGTTTTCCCTGTAAAATTTTCAATTTTTTTGCATATGTTCTTTCCTTAGTTATTTTCCTTCATATTTGTCTTCTTGTGTCTTTTTTGTATGTAATACTCTCAGATATACCTCTGAAAGGTGAAATTTTTGTTGTCTATGGTTTTGAATCCCCTTGGTTTTGATTCTCAATAGACAAATTTGGGGATATATACCTTCTTACTCCATTTCCCTTCCAAACATTTTTTTTTGTGTTTTCTTGTAAGGGCTTCTGAGGCATTGTATACTTCCTTTTAGTACATTCTTTCTTTTTGTTATGGTTTTGGTTTTGAGTAGGTTTTTTGTGTGTTTCGTTTGATTTATTTTTGTGGTTTTATTGTATTTGTGTTTCTTATATGTAGTATATGTCTAATTGATAAATGAGGTGGTACAAGTATTGTATTCGTATCAGCATTTAAAAATTATATTTACCTTCCCATCAGAATGTTTCATCCAAAAAAGGAATTTACATGAGTATTTTAAAACAATTTAGTTTGAGGGCAAGTCAAAAACACCAGACAAACTTCACACCATTTACCAGTAACTTAATAAAAATCCATTAGAAGAAACAAATAATAAAATTAATTCAACAATTTTATTGTCAGGTATGACACCCACAATAGCCTAGGTTCTATGGCCTTGGAATAGGTTGGTGAGAAGAACTCTGCAATTCCACTAAAATAGACATAAAATGTTGGGTTGGATCAGAAAATCTCATTTCAGGATATGTAGGAAGCCCTTCTAACACAAGGGTGAATCACGGGTCACATTCAGACCATGGGAGTGATCTATCTCAGGTCTTCACTTGGTGTTGTGGTCATTTTTCTACATGTAATCAAGGGCTCTCCTTAGCGAGCTTCAACTTGATACCCTACCTTTACATGTGGACCTAACTAATGATCGCACCCTTATGCCATGTATCTCTACATGGTAACCTTCTTGTCCATATTCTTAGGGACCTTACTTGAGTGACGACTAAGGGAACATTCTTATTGTTTTGAGGGTAGAAATGGTTACTACTTACTGAATTCTCCTAGAGTGTTCCCACACATAATTAAGGGCGCATGCATGAGGTGCAACAATTATTAAATAGGATATGAATTTAACTATCCCAACCATATCCTCATATTTGACTCAGGAATTGATTAACTAAGTTCTAACTGTGAGAAGATCCCTTTAATCTCTTGGCTTGCATGCTTTTTACTTATATTTGCTAGATGTGTGTTGTTTGGTCATGTTTAGAGGCCATCAAATATTTATCTTACATGTTTCTTCATAGAAATAAACTTAACCCTTCCACTATATGAACACATGTGTCATGCTTAACTTTTTGTGATATTCATGGGGCTAAGCCTTTTTTTCATAGAGTGATTGACAAAATTTTCCCACCTCATATCAATTCCCTTGTCACTTATACCTCGTCACTCATCTATTTAGGCTATGGTGCAAGCCTGTATGGATATTTTCATATTCCTTTCCGAAAATCCATCATGGTTAGTACTACTCCAACAACAAAACCTATAGTTTCCACACATATTTTTATTAATGGTCTCCTTGAGAATAATTCTATATCTTTCTCTATGATTATAGGTCTTGTCTACACTTCATTCGCTAAGAGTACCTTATCATTATGGAGGAACATCCTTGGATCCTTCTTCCCTCCATTCAGTATAGCCATTGTGGATACCTCCAATGTTTTTAGCATTCCGCTATATTCATATTCGGAAAAAACCTACATGCAACTACGAGTAGAATACCTGACTCCTAAGTCGAAAGCTTGAACTCCAAATTCACATTTGCATCCATGGGACCCATTATAGGTTTTCAAATATAAGTAAAGAGTATAATCATGCCCAATGGTGTGTTTCCCTTTGGTTAAAATCATTTTTCCTAGTCCATACCATTCCCTATCGCAGTTGGGGGAACTTTCATTTCCATTGGGTACATCTCCTTGCGGGAGTCAATCATCAAGGTGGTTCTATGTTCTGGGGGATGATGCACTTTCCTTGTAATGTATGAAGGGTTAGGACAAATTTCCCTAATAAAAAATTTAATCCTTTTGGTACCAATATTTTTGGTCAACCTTTTGACATACCCTTTGGCGCAGGAGTTCAATAACCTTCCAAAAATGTGTTTTCCAATAGGGGCATTCACCTTGTGGGCACTAATGTTTAAGATGTATACATGGGTGATGGAGTTAAAATCTCTAGTAAACCTGCTTCCTCAACTCAAACCACCACTTGAACCCAAGCTATGGGTGTATAACACCCTCCACCTAGTTGACATGGTGCACCTATGATCTAGATATTTTAACTTCAATGATGGATTAAAAATTGTGTGTACATTAAGCAAGTAACTTAGAACCACTTGAAAAGAAGTGGGAAACATAAGAAAACATGAGATCAAGGACACAAGGATTTCATTATGGATTTCACCCAATGTGAGTTATGCCCTCGGTCCATACTTAACAATGGGGAGCTATTCTTTTATTAAGTAGAATAAAAGAAATCAATTACAAGAAACTTTGAGCACATTAACCATGTAACTTAAAACCACTTCAAAAGAAGTGGGAAATATAAGAAAACATGAGATCAAGGATACAAGGATTTGATCATGGAGTTCACCCAATGTGGGTTACACTGTGGTCCATAATAAATAGTGGGGAGTTCTTCTTTTATTAAGTAGAATCAAAGAAATCAATTACAAGAAACTTTACAAGAATGACACTTTTACCTCCAATCCATATGATGGCCTGAAAATGGATAGCTTAATTGGAGAAAGGGACATGACCACTAAATTCTTAGTCTGAAAAAATACAAAATCGTCTACAAACATGCACAATTATGATGTTTTCGCCTCTATCCCTCTAAGGGAATCTTTAAAGAATCTTGTTGATTTCCTCGCTCAGGGTTCCAAGCATTGAACCACTCATGGTTCCAAACATATTCCCTCCAGCTCTGCTTCTTTGTCGACTAAAATTTTTGACTTTCAATAAAATATATTGGGCGGAATGACCAATGCATGAGCCTGTGGCGCGTTGGTGGCAGAGTTTATTTGGTCAATGAAGGTCATGGTTTTGAACCCCCACCTCACATAATAGTCCATTGTTTTATTTTGATTGGAAAGTAGTTTGGTATAGTCGACATAGACGTTGGAAGCATTCAATGATTATATATTCGTCAGTTTGTTTGATATGTATGGTGACATATAGTTGCAATGGTGGTCTATGTATATACATGATGTTGTTTGGTGGATGGTTAATACATGGTCTTCAACGGTGATTCCAATTCGTAATGTTCCATTAGGTTTAAATTAGAGGTTCTTGTTGGGGCATGGTTAGAACTCTAGTGGTTTGTTTGACATATATGGTGACATATAGTTCGAACGACAGTCTGTGTATACATGTTCTTGTTTTGTGGTTAGACAATATGAGGTCTTCGGTAGTAATTCCAATCTGTAATGTTCAACTAGGTTTAACTCACAGGATTTGGTAGAGGGTTGTGTGGGCCCATTGGGGGTGGCCCACCCACCCATAATATAATAATAATATTAGATAACCATTGGAAGGGTGGCAGGGTTGACAATTCCCCCCTGATTTTATTATTTTTTTTTATAATCAACAATTTCAAATTTAAGGGATATTAGATAAATTAGGTAGGTAATAAATTCGCCCATCTGGTAGCCAGATTTCATGCATCGCGTTTCTGCCAATTTGTTGCGTTATTGGTCCTACCACTTTGCCAAGTTTGACCGAAACGTTACCATCTATAAATTGACCATGTTGTTGGGTTGTGTTAGATTCTTTCCAAGACTTGCCCACATAGTTAACCGGGGGTTAGAGGGGGGGCAGAGCCCCCTGTTCATTATGCTGATTGCATAGTGGGAGGGTCATAGGGGGTTTGAGCGGTGCAGGTAGCCCTCATCTATGGGGTCTGTGGTAGGACCTTAGAAAATTTTGTTTTTGGACCCTATATTAGGATGGGCAGACCTACCTATGATTTTGTGCATGATTTTCACACATGGTTTTGGGCACAATGGTTTAGTATCGATGGTTTTGGACGTGATGGTTTTCGGTCCATGGTATTGGATCATTAGGCATGTATAAATATGTATTGTAACGTTGAAAGGAATATAATGAAAAATGAAGCTAGTAGTCATGGTTTTTGGATCTAGGGGAAAATCTCTATGGATATGTGTTTTATGTGTTACGCCCTCGCATTGTTTATTTTCTATGTTTTAGAATTCATATGCAGGTAATTTCTGTACAGGGTTAAAAGCTACATTTGGTATCAAAGCTATTTTGGCTTCAAGGGGATGCCTTTGTTGTTGAGGGGTTTTGCTCAGGCTTGTGGTAGACCCTGTTCAGTGGGAGATTTGCGGGATCGATTCTGGTGGTGAAAAAGATGGTGAGTAGTGGAAAGATAGAGATCAAGATATTTAATGGTCAAAGTTTTTATTTATGGAAACTCAAGATGGAGGATCTATGTTGGATAAATATCAGTGGTTTGCGGTAGATCCAGGTATTAAACCAACGAGAGTGTCTGATGAAGAATGGAAGAAGTTGGATTAGAAGGCTAAGAGCACAATACAATTATGTGTCTCAAATTCAGTATTGCTGAATGTATCAGCGGAAGCTACGATGAAGGCTTTGTGGGAAAAGTTAGGTACTTTGTACCAATCTAAGTGTCTAATGAATAAACTATTCCTACGAAGAATGTTGTATAAATTGAGGATGAAAGATGGAGACTTGGTGGCGGAACATATGAATGGATTTAATACTATGGTAAGTCAGCTATTATCTATTGAAATTAAAATTTCAGATGAAGATAAGTGCATCAGTTTGTTGTGTTCTCTGCCAGATTCATGGGATAGTCTAGTTATTGCAATAGGTAGCAATGCAACTAATTGCCTTGTAGTTTGATGAAATAGTCTCATCCTCGCTAACGGAGGAGATGAGATGGAAAAATATGGAGATCCAAAATGGTGATGCCTTGTTTGTACAAGGACGGTCCTAGAACAAAAATAAAAATAAGTCATTGATTGGGAGATCTAAATCTAGACGGAGATCTAAATATCTGGGAAAACCTGTAAAGGTGGTGTACTGGAAATGCACAAAGGAAGGACACTACAGAAGGGATTGTAAATTTAAAGCTCCTAATAAAGGAAAGGGATCTAATGATGCTCCTTCTGTAGGGGATGTTAGTTCCAGTCTTCGCAGCCTATCACCAGGGATCAACATGAGCTCTTACTATGTCCGATTTTGTTAGATGTTTTTCACATGATGTTTAGAACAAAACATGTCACAAGTGTGCCCATCAGAAGAAGCTCGAAAAAATATTTCCAACGGTATATGAAACTCCCGTAACTGGTTCCTGGATTAGAAGAAATGAATGAATGGTTCTAGGTTATGCATGTTTTGAGGTCAGTTGCTGCACACAACGACAAGTTTAGTACAAAATCAGTTTCTGAAATAATGGTAAGGAATTTTTCAAAAGTGAAAGAGGTTTTTCTTCATCAAATGTGAAGTAAGAAAAACATCCTTCTGTTTATGCACATGTGCTACTATGTGGGAGATATATAGTGATATTTCGAGCCTACATTAAAACAAAGCAAATTTTTCATATTGTTTATTGTTTTAGTCATTTTAGTGAGGGGTCATTTTACAACGGATGGAAAGTAATTTTGCAAAACCTAAGGAGGCTTTTGCTACGAACGAGCCATGTAACACACACCTCTTTCAATTTATTCACAGGTGTGATGGATAGGGATATGTGACTAGATCTTTATAGCTTATTTTTACATATTTAAATTTTTAATGATTTTGTGTTTTAGAGATGATTTTGTGGAACATATTGCGAGCTATTGGAAACGAATTTCATAAATTTGAAATAGATTTTTTCCAAAATGAACTTATCTACAAAAACCTCTTTCAGTTTTGTAACAGCGGCTATGGTTTAGGAGATATGAGTTCATCTTCAACACCTATTTTCAGAAATTCAGCCCAAGTTTTATGTAACTGATTCTATTTTGAAGAAAATGGTTGAGCTCAATCCCTTAGTACAAGGATGAGAAAATGTATATATTCTATGAATTTCATAGTGTAGGGGTTGGATTTTGGTATAAGGTTGGACACTTGGGATTGCATAGCACCTCATTGTACATCCATTTTCTGCATTTTTGGCAAAGGAAAGACCAAGGTTTTGCAACACTTGTTGGGATCCTTGTGGCTCTGTGTTTTGATGGTGTTTTTCTTCATGTAATTGTAAGTTCATTGATGTTTTATGTATGTCATTTCCCTTATTTTTTCTTCTGAAATTAAACAAATTGAGTGACAGAAGTAGAATTCACTGGCTTATGGTGCTCTGTCCTAAAATTTGTTTAGTTTTACATATTTTCATTTGTTTGGAGAGGATTCTTGCAGCTTCTTGACCTCTTTAGCTCCTCAGCAGTCTTTTCTATCCATTTCATTTAATCTAAAGAACTAAAACTACTGCCTACCTTGCCCCAACCAAAACTCTGAAAAAATTTGGCCTCATCCCCTAACCCAAATTTTCCTTTCCCTTTTTCCAACAAAAAACCCCAAAAACTCAAATTAAATCTTTACACTTCATACCTAGCCTAAGATTAGTTGTTAAATCAATCATCTCATGCCCATCTGATTATATTTTGTTGAGATTGACTCGGAGAGAGCCCTCTCCTATCCTTGTAGGGCTAGCTACGAGGCTGAGCATGGTTTGATGTGGACCTATAATCTTACCTTTTTAGCCTGAGGTAAATCTAGGCTCTAACATAGTGGCAACTCCACTGGGGAAGAAAAGTTCATTTGTTTCTTAGTGTTCTTTGTTTTGTATACTACAGACGGAGTGTGAAGATTAGCCAGGTAGCCTTCGAAACGTTTTTCTTTGCATTAGCGCAAGTAGATAAAAGCTACTTCAGTCAATCTTTGGTCTAGTCTTATAAACAGAATATCTAATTTGCAAATTGACCTAGTACATGTATTAAGTTCAGATCTGATTGCTGATGGTGGACAACAGTCAGACACATATGAAGGCTGAAACATTCACCTGGCGACTCGAACTCAATCCAGAGATTCCAACGCTCACTGATCCATTCATGCACTAAAATAAAATGGTAGGGTATGTGGCAAACCCTATGTTTTGTGAAGCTTTAAAAGAAGTTAGAGATCAGTTAGTGGATATTGAAATTAATGAAGAATTTTTCATTACCGTGCTTCAATGTTTGAGATCTCCAAAGTTTCCTCCTAAAGTTAAAGTTGGTTTCTTTGAGTTAGTTGTTGAAAAATTTGAGAAGGAGGTTCAGTATTTAAACAATAAGATCCAATCATATGAATTCTGAGATCCCAAAAAGTTATTGGAAACTCTCCCTCCTTTAAAACAAGAAACAATAGAGCTGCCCGTAGATGTTTGCATTGACAGTCTGCAGTTGGAGGTTTGTGTTGAGGAATTAGGGCAGCAAACAGAGTCTAGTTTCTTTGATCCTATTACAACATACATGGAAATTTTTTTAGTTTGAATGATAGATTAAATTGTCTTTTACACCACCAGACTCGTTATGTGCATGTATGGTTGTCAGCATTTACATTTGTGTCCTGGTTGAAGCACTTTCAAGTAGCATTCTTGTCACAATTACTTGATTGGTTGATCTGACATTACATGATTACTTGATCTCTCAATTTTGCAGCAAATTGGTTTAGATTTGTACATAATAAGCTACCCAAGGCAGTATTTCAGGTTTTGGTATTTGTTTATGTACAAGTTGTAGTATGTATATGTTTTTGGATTGGTATGAGTTTTTTTGGGTTTGCAGTTGTTTGACCATCCATGCCCAATGGAAGAGGAACTGTCTACTTTCCAGAGATCTGTAGTTCTTGGCACCTCCAAGGAGCTACCATCCCCATTGGAGCCGATGTTAGTTCCAGTCTTCATAGCTTGTCACAAGGGATCAACATGAGCTCTTACTACGTCTGGTTTTGTTAGATGTTTTGCACATGATGTTCACCACAAAACATGTCACAACTATGTCCATCAGAAGAAGCTTGAAAAAATATTTCCAACGGTATATCACACTCCCGTAACCGGTTCCTAGATTAGAAGAAATGAATGAGTGATTCTTGGCTATGCATGTTTTGAGGATAGTTGCTGCACACAATGACAAGTTTAGTACAAAATCAGTTTCTGAGATAATGGTAAGGAATTTTTCAGAAGTCAAAGAGCTTTTTGTTCATCACATACCAAATAACAGAAACCTCCTTTAGTTTATGTACAAGTGCTACAATGTGGGAGATATATAGTGATATTTCGATCCTACATTAAAACAAAGCAAATTTTTCATATTTTTTACTGTTTTAGTCATTTTATTGCAAGGCCATTCAACATTAGATGGAAAGTAATTTTGAAAAAAACAAGGAGGTTGTTGTCAAGAACGAGACATATAACAACAAACTCTTTCAATTTATTCACAGGTGTCATGGATTGGGATATGTGGCTAGATATTTACAGCTCATTTTCATAGATTTAAATTTTTAATGATTTTCTGTTTTAGAGATGATTTTGTGGAATAGATTGTGAGCTACGGGAAACAAATTTCCCAAATTTGAAAGAGGTTTTTCTCCAAAATGAACTTATATACAAAATCTACTTTCAATTTTGGAATAGAGACTATGTTTTAAGATATACAAGTTGATCTTCAACACCTATTTTCAAAAATTCAGCCCAATTTTTATGTAACCGATTCTATTTTGAAGAAATGGTTGAGCTCAATCCCTTATTACAAGGATGATAAAATGTATATATTTTATGAATTTCATAGTGTAGGGGTTGGATTTTGGTAGAAGGTTGGACACCTAGGATTGCTTGGCATTTCATTGTACATTCATTTTCTGCATTTTTGGCAAAGGAAAGACCAGGGTTTTGCAACACTTGTTGGGATCCTTGTGGCTCTGTGTTTTGATGGTGTTTTTCTTCATGTAATTGTAAGTTCATTGATGTTTATTTATTCCATTTCCCTTCTCTTTTCCTCTAAAATTAAACAAATTGGGTGAGAAAGGTAGAATTCTCTAGCTTATGGTGCTCTTCCCTAATTTTTTTTTAGTTTTACATATTTTCATCTGTTTGGAGAGGATTATTGCTTGCCCTCTTCAGCTCCTCAACATTATTTTATATCCATTTCATTAATATAAAACATGAAAACTGCTACATAACTTGACCCAACCAGAACTCTGCAAAAATTTGGCCTCATCCCCTAACCCAAATTTGCCTTTCCCTTTTTCCAACAAAAAACCCAAAAAACTCAAATTAAATCTTTGCACTTCATACCTAGCCTAATATTAGTTGTTAAATCAGTCATATCAAGCCCATCTGATTATCCTTTACTGAGATTGACCTAGAGAGAGCCCTCTCCTATCCTCGTAGGTAGTTGCGACGCAGAGCATTGTTTGATGTGGACCTAGAATCTTACATTTTCAGCCTGAGGTAAATCTAGGCTCTAACAGGGGAAAAACCACGTCAGGTGAAGGTGGGGATGTGTACTTGGCTTCTTCAACTACACATGTAGATCATGAAGCATGGTTGATTAAATCAGGTGCATCCTTTCACTTCATTCCCCATAGAGAGTGGTTCTCCGAGTATGAGAAATATGATGGTGGTGATGTCTACTTGGGGGATGACAAGAAGGCTATAATTGTTGGTCGTGGAAAAGTAAAGTTGAAGATGCAAGGTAGAAGGGTTATAACACTTCCAGGTTCTCTGCATATTTCTACATTGGCCAGAAATTTGGTTTCCGTAAGTAAGCTAGATGATAAGGGTGTAAAAATATTGTTCGAGAAGGATACCTCCAAAATGGTTCGAGGAGCACTGGTATTGATGCGGGGAGTTTAGATTGGAACTCTAAACAAGTTGAAAGGTAGCACTGTTATTGGTGCGTGCAACAATTTTGTGGTTCCTGAAAGTGGAGTAAAAAATTTAGGAGTCTCTAGAGAGAAGACGATGATGTGGCATCAAAGGCTTGGACATATTGGAGAGAAGGGCCTTCGAATACTTCATGGTAAAAGTATGGTAGAAGGTATGAGTAGTAGCTCTTTGGATTTTGATTTCTATGAGAATTGTGTGCATGGGAAGCAGAATGGGGTGAGTTTCCCATCTAGTTGTAAGAGGGTGAAACATATATTAGAACTTGTGCACAATGATGTGTTTGGACCTGTGAATCTTCCATCACTAGGTAAGTCTGCGTACTATGTATCATTTATAGATGACTTCTCAATGAATACATTGATATATTTCCTTAAGAATAAATCTAAATTCTTTGACAGGTTTAAAGAATTTAAGGCTCTCGTGGAAAACAAGACAGAGAAGAAGATAAAGGTTTTCAAGATAGATAACGGTGTAAAGTTTTGCAGCAAGGAATTTGAAGAATTCTGTTAGAAGTGTGGTGTAGCACGGCAGGAGACTACTCCATACACACCTGAGAAGAATGGAGTTACAGAAAGAATGAACAAGGAATTGATGGAGAGGGTAGGAAGCATGCTCATTGGTGTTGAGTTCGGATAAGAATTCTTGGCAGAGGTAGTGGAGACAACATCCTACCTGGTCAACAGATCACCTTCATCAACGTTGGAGGTGTTAGAGTTGGTCTTGTCAGTCCTTCGTCAGAGATCAAAACTCTTTCTGCATTTCTCTTTTAGGAGTCCCGCTCCATTCACTCATCTGCATTCCACTAGGGGCATGGCATAATATGACGTAAAAGGTCTCGTTAGTCATTTCCCCTCATGCCTGGCACCTGTTGGCTTAGGTCTTTTTATCAATGTTCACTAAAGTCCATGACAGTCAATGTTCAATCTTTTAATAGGCAAGAGTCATTTTCAGTCATTAGGTCTAGGGATTAGTCGATTTGGTCTTCAAACATGTCAAATGAAGCCATGTAGGCCACATATAGGCCCTTACCAAGTTACGATTCAAAGATTTTCATTGTCATGTTGACAGATTATGACTGTTCTTGAAAACTCTATTTTCAAGAAAAGTCAAACAGTGTGTCATTTGTGATAATTTTCAAAAAAGTCTCCAGTTGCTCTCTTCAAGCATAGTCATGGTTTCCATGGCCAAATGCCTTGTAATGCAACCCCTTGAAAAAAGTGTCGAAAATTTCATCATTCTAGCTAAAAATTCAAAGGAAAAGTGAAATTCAGTGTTGAATTAAATCAGGAAAAAGTCTCAAAATAAAAACATTATCAAAGTGGGTTTTGAAGAAACCAAAATTAAACCCATGACTCCAAGGTCTTTATAAAGAATTTCCACAAGTAAACATAGTTGTTTTGCATTCCAACGTAGAGAGAAACATTGCAAAGAAGTTGTGAGGAGCTAGTGCATGTTTGGAGTGAGATTGGAGGTTTTTCTAGAGTGCGGCACACACACAGAGCGGCATGGCGCACATAGAGAGCGCGACGCACAAAGTGCGACTCCGTACTGGTGTAAATACATGGGCGTGACACATATACAGAGTGCGGCACACTGGGTTTTCTGCGCGACGCACTGGGTTTGTTGTGTGGCGCTCACCCACAAAGGCCCGAAATTGTGCCAAGCTTGCAATCAATCACTTTGAAACCCTTCAAATTGACAGGTAGGGTCTACATCTTGATTTCTTGTCAAATTTTGCGAATGTAATGATGGTTCATGGTCGTTTAGAGTTGCAATAAAAATGTCTAAAACCCTATCACTCAAAATCATCAAAGCTATTTCTCTAGGGTTGCAAATTGGTTGTGTTGATACCAATGCTCCTCTTTCACCTCTCATTTTTCCCCTTCTTTCCATTGTTCCCTTCCCCCCTATCCCATTTTTCCGTATTTCCCCTACCCTAAAACAATATTAAACCCTTACTCCCTATCCCCTCCACTGATTGGTCAACTATAAAACCCCAAAACCCTACCTTATAAAATCCCCAAACCCTCCTACATGTCCCTAAACAAAGTTAACCCCATAACCCCTAATCCCATCATATTATTCCCCTTCCTAACACTCCCTTTTTGCATTGTTCCCCTTGGTGGCAGAGATCACAACAACACCTAGTTTCATACCATCATCAAAGGGCAGTCCAAGCACAATACACATACAACAGTCATGGAATTTGAGCATTCATCGAAGTATGAGATGGAAATCCAGAGTGATTCATCCACGGAAGAACAGGCTCCCCGGAGACATCACAAAAGTGGCAAACATGTTAGGGATCAGCCAACCACCCTCACAGAATTGCAGGCCTGCCCTCTTACTATGTCATGCTTCCAGCATCTATCATGTTTTGAGTTTTGTCAAAGGGTGTCTATTGTTCGAGTTCATCATGAGTTGGCCCTTCTTTTTGTGCTTCACCTACATGGAGGTCACTCTATATTGGCCAGGGTAACCTTCACACTGACACCTGAAACTGTCTCATTAGC
>APFE030858385.1:0-17863 GCA_000404065.3 Pinus taeda
ACAATGCTCAAAGACTTTGAGAACTTTCAATTAGAGATAGATTGGTCGGGCATTATCAGATGACACACCTTAAAATAAGATATCGTCGAGAGGCTACGTGGCCCTTTGCACACTTTGCACACTCTGCCTTTGAATTCTTTGGAACAATATATATTCAATCTTAATGAGTTTAGCCATTTTAGATTCTTACTAGAGTTGTTCGTCCATGATATTCAGGCTTTTTAAACGCGACTCTAAAACAGACTTTCTTCGAGATGCAAGCAGATCGAACACATTCATTCACAGATGCAGAGCAAGAAGACTATCTCAGACTTTAAAACAAAATACTCTAACCCTCACAATGGCCACTCCGATTGCCCAAATGAGCCTTACTTCTCTCTTTTTCTTCGGGATGCAACCAGATCGAACACATTCGTGCACAGATGCAGAGCAGGAAGACTATCTCAGGCTTTAAAACAAAATACTCCAACCCTCACAATAGCCACTCCGATTGCCCAAATGAGCCTTACTTCTCTCTTTTTATAGGATGAGAAGGGGACAAACACTCGACAGACATAATTTTTTTGTAGAAAGATTCTGAGATGTGGATCAAATCACACAAGAAGTTGGAGAAGTGCTTAGAGTCTTGGAAAGTAGTAAAAGAAAAATCCCACTGAAAACTGTCACTATCAAAGTCAAGCGACAAGACATCACTATACATTGTGGAGGCTTTTGTCTGGAAGCCCACAGAAACCTTTTATTATGTTCATAATGGATTTGTACCAAGAAATCTACCATTTGCATGATGATAGATACCATTGGTATCCCGAGCTTTAGTATATATTATTCTTACGATCATTGGTTTACCAAGAATGATTTGGTGTTTTATCTTTGTAAGAACAAGTCATTGCTGATGTCCCCTCATGAAGTAATCAAGTATATGGTCATCGGAAAATATTTTCATATCTATTATGGTTTTTCCGGGTTGATGAAAATAGTCCATACACTCTTGACAGTCCCACGTTGAAAATCTACTTCAAAATACTTAGTATCCATGGCAGTTTTGTTCACACCGAACCAACCTCACCAAATTTTTAACCAATCTGGTTTCATCAGGAGCTGAGTAATGAAAACTGGACCAAACTTTAATATAGTATAATGGATTTCTGATCATTGATCTCTATATAGAAGATCCCACCAAATATTTTTGTAGCCATTGAAATCATAAATTGTGTCTGGAAAAGAAAGACTGGGATTTTTCTGAGGCCACATAAGGTGTGCAAGATGTTCTAGATATCTAGTTCTATTAATGGTGTATTATTTATGGAATATTTTAGTTCGGTTACTCACTTCATTCCATATTACACTGATATCCTGAAAATTTTCACTAAGTGCTTCTTTTGCAAGATGTGAAGCCATTACTGATCTCTGGTAAACCATATCATGTATCCACTTGCTTGATTTAGGATACATTCTCCTCTCTGGTACAAGATGTTGTAAGTCCATGTGTGGTTGTAGATTAGCATCTAAGACTTTGTATTTCTTAGATGCCATGAAGGATTCCATTTTTCAACATAAATTGGCCAAGGAGTATCTTCTGGAATATTTCTCAATTCTTTATGTTGATTGTTAGGATTCCATTCACTGATGATTACCATTAGAATGTTTTCTTTCTTCAGATATTCTCTATTGAGGAAGTATGATAGACAATTTTATATGTCTTTGATGTGTTCTATATCAAAATCAACATTTGTAAACAATGCTTGCCATGTAGCAAACTTGGACTCACTAGGACTTTTAATGCCTTTTGCCATAACTTTTTTGAGTGCAGAGGCATCGAGTAAAAATTTCTTATGTACAACGTGGAGATCGAATTTGCCGCTTTTACTTCTTTTTTAATTGTTGAATAATTCTGTTAGACCGGACTCCATGTTCTTGAGGTAAATTGTATAACTTGTTCTTCTTTGTCCTTTATTTGTTTTAAAATTACTCCCCATCCAATATTACTGGCATCAATTTCTACAATTTTTGGAAGATTTTCATCTACAACATAGAGAATATGCAATGTTTTTACCTTGGATTTTATTTTTCTGACTATAGCATTATGTTCTTCAGTCCATGGTACTGGTTCTTCTTTCAATCTTTTCTTCAATAGGCTTCAGTCTGAAGCACATCCTTTATAGAAATTATTGATATAATTTAGGCATCCTAAGAACCTCTGCGATTATGCCTTCTATGTAATTTTATCAAGAAATTCATCAGCAAAATCTAAGGCATGTTTTTGAAGTGTGATCTGCCCATCTTCAATAGTATAGCCAAGAATTTCATGGTTGTTTGGAACAACTGCATTTTCCTCTTGCTTAGTACTAAACCATTATTCTTTGTTATCTGTGAAAATTTATGGACATGTTTAAAATGTTCTTCAACGAATTTTGAAAAAATGAGCACATCATTTATACACACAATAAGCCAATCAAAATATCACTTGAAAATATGATCCATTATCTTCTACAATTTGGATGGTGCATGTTTTAAATCAAAAGGCATGACATTCCACTCATAATGTCCACTAGGAATACTAAAAATTGTTTTGAACTTATTTTTTTTTGTATGGCAACTTTCCAAAAACTAGATTTCATGTCAAACTTGGAGAAGATTTTGGCGCCCACTATCTTGCTTATCAAACTAGTTTTGTGGGGGATTGGATATGTGTCATCAACTAGGACAATATTTAGAGGTTTATAATTTATAACTAATATCGGGATTCCTCTAATTTGTTCTGAGTATTTGTTGACATAAAATCCATAGCACTTTCAGGGACTGCTAGATTCCCTTATTACTCCTCTTTTTAAGAGATTTGCAATCTCTTTCTGACACAATACTTGATATTCCCTGTTCATAGGAATTGTCCAACTTTTGCAAGGTTTTCTTGCATAGTCTTCATTGAAGGGAAATTCGACATTGTGTGCTTCTGTGCGAGAAATTATTTGGATTTTCTTAACAATATTCTTTCTCAAGATATTCTTTTAGATTTGAAATCATGTGTTTCATTTTGTGGGATTAGAGTTGTTCTTTTATTCTTAAGGAGGCTTGAAATCCTTCATTTCTTTTATCTTTTGTGCTATCAGACTTAGTTCTTGCATGGTTTGGACCATTACAAAGATTCATGGTGTCGAGATAAATTGTAGATTAATAATTTGCAAAAAACCTTTATTGTTGGGGACAAATATGAAATAACCAGTCTTTCCATCTCGTAATCTAGCTGACCCATGTGGCTCAATAGCAACTAGGAGAACATTTCCTAAGATACAATCTATGGGAATATTGCCGATTGCAAATTTTAATTTCATACAATAATTTGAGAAACATGTTGTAGCTTTAGGAACTTCATATTTGAATTCTTGTGTTCCTACTTGACTAACTTTCCTGTGTGCAACTATCCAAAATTTTGCAGGGATTATTTTTTTATTCAAAAAATTAATATCTGCTCCCGAGTCTATTAATTTTTTGATTGTGAAGATTTCCCCTTAGATATATATTTTTAACAACACTTGATGTTGTTGATACTCTATGGTCATTATTTTCATATTCCCAAATCCCAAATTTTCATGTTGTTTCCCTTCATAAATCTCTACATTGGGATTTATCAGATAATCTTCCTTATCAGTTTCTTTTTCTTTTTCTATTTTTGAAATTCTTGTTTTGATCTCAAAAATTCCTTCCTTTAGATGATGAATCTCATGGCTAACCTCTCCTAGGGTCAAGGATCTGGGTTTTTTATGTTGTTGGTTTCTTTGAAAAGACTTTGAATTCTTTTCATAATAGGCATCTACAAACAAGGCTTTAGAGATGGTACCTTTTGAAGAACTGCTAGTGCCTCTATGCATTGTTTGCAGTAATGTTTCTAGGTGTTTTTCTTTCAATTCTCCTTCTGCAAGAATTTTGATACTTGACAGTACTTTAGATTCACCATCATCTATGGTATGTGTCGTATACACATTTTCCTTTTGTGTGGATTTTTCATCTTGTTCTTTTGAATCAAAATCTGATTCAGTTTCAAAGAGGTTGCAATGATATTCGTTATTATTTGTGCAATCACACTCTTTTATATGCATGTTTAAGTGTTCATCACTATAGTCTGAGTCTGATTTTCTAGACTTGATCGACTCTGGCGAACTACAAAATTCTTTTTTCATCAAATGTACTTTATCTTTGAATTGAACTAATGGTCATCTTACCTGTTGCTGAGTTATTCTAAGGGATTGTGCTTGTTTCATCAAATGTAATTCCTCTTCGAATTGTACTACTGGTCTTCTTATATGTTTCTTTTTCTTTTTCTATTTTTGAGATTCTTGTTTTGAGCTCAACAATTTCTTTCTTTAGATGATGAATTTCATGGTTGACCTCTCCTAGGGTGAAGGATCTGGGCTTTGTATGTTGTTGGTTTCTTTGAAAAGGCATTGTATTCTTTTCATAAGAGGCATCTACAGACAATGTTTTAGAGATGGTACCTTTTGAGGAACTACTAGTGCCTCTGTGCATGGTTTTCAAGAATGTTTCTAGGATTTTTTCTTTCAGTTCTCGTTCTGAAAGCATTTTGATGCTTTATAGTACTTTAGATTCATTATCATTTGTGGTATGTTCCATACACACCTTTTCTTTTTGTGTGGCTTTTTCATCTTGTTCTTCTGAAGCAAAATCGGATTCAGTTTCAGAGAGGCTGCAGTGACATTCGTCAGTATCTGTGCAATCACACTATTGTATATGCATGTGTGTATTCATCACTATAGTCTGAGTCTAATTTGCTAGACTTAGTTGACTCTGTTGAAGTACAACATTCTTGTTTCATCAAATGTACTTCCTCTTCTAATTGAACTAGTGGTCTTCTTACCCGTTGCTCAATTATTCTAGGAGATTGTGCTTGTTTCATCAAATGTACTTCCTCTTTGAATTGAACTAGTGGTCTTCTTAGCTGCTACTTTTTCTATTTCTATTTTTGAATTTCTTGCTTTGAGCTCAACAATTTCTTTCATTAGATGATGAATTTCATTGCTAATCTCTCCTAGGGTCAAGGATCCAGGCTTTGTATGTTTTTGGTTTCTTTGAAAAGACTTTGTATTCCTTTCATAAGAGGCATCTACAAACAAAGCTTTAGAGATGGTACCTTTTGAAGGACTACTAGTGCCTCTGTGCATCGTTTGCAATAACATTTCTAGGAGTTTTTCTTTTAGTTGTCCTTTTGTAAGCATTTTGATGCTTGACAGTACTTTAGATTCATCATCATCTATGGTATGTGTCATACACACCTTTTCTTTCTGTGTGGCTTTTTCATCTCATTCTTCTGAATCAAAATATGATTAAGTTTCAGAGGTTGCAATGACATGCGTCAGTATTTGTGCAATCACACTGTTGTATATGCATGTTTATGTGTTCATCACTATAGTCTGAGTCTAATTTGCTAGACTCAGTCGACTCTAGTGAACTACAACATTCTTGTTTCATCAAATGTGCTTCCTCCTTGAATTGAACTAGTGGTCTTCTTACCTGTTGTTGAGTTATTCTAGAGGATTGTGCTTGTTTTATCAAATGTACTTCCTCTTTGAATTGATCTAGTGGATTACTTATCTGCTGATTTTTCTTTTTCTATTTTTGAAATTCTTCTTTTGAGCTCAACAATTTATTTCTTTAGATGATGAATTTCATGGCTGACCTCTCCTAGGGTCAAGGATCTAGGGTTTGTATGTTGTTGGTTTCTTTGAAAATACTTTGTATTCTTTTCATAAGATGCATCTACAAACACATATTTAAAGATTGTACCTTTTGAAGAACTGCTAGTGCCATTGTGCATGGTTTGCAAGAACGTTTCTAGGATTTTTTCTTTTAGTTCTCCTTTTGCAAGCGTTTTGATGCTTGACAGTACTTTAGATTCATCATCATCTATGGTATGTTCCCTACACACCTTTTCTTTATGTATGACTTTTTCATCTTCTAAATCAAAACCCGATTCAGTTTCAGAGAGGTTGAAATGACATTCATTAGTATTTGTGCAATCACACTATTGTATATGTACGTTTATGTGTTCATCACTATAGTCTGAGTCTGATTTTCTAGACTCGGTCGACTCTGGTGAACTATAACATTCTTGTTTCATCAAATGTATTTCCTCTTTGAATTGAACTAGTGGTCTTCTTATCTATTTATTTTCTTTTTCTATTTTTGAAATTCTTGGTTTGAGCTCAACAATAGTAAATTTTACAATTATGTTTAAATTTGGTTGATTGTTTGAATTTATAAATTTATATATAAATATAACTTTTATTAGGATATTTCAAATAGAATGTTATACATTTAAAGTGAAGAAATGAGTAATTTATAAATTTAAATTATTTATAAATGTCGTCTAATCGATCATTTCTTTCTATTATTATTATTATTATTATACACACACACACACACACACACACACACACACACACACACACATATATATACAAACACATGGTAATAATGGGCAATTGAGTTATTCTTGTGTTCGGATGGCGCAAATTCAATTTATGTAGTTCTCATATCCATAGACTAGATTACACGAAGGGATTTGAATATTGGACCTTTTTAATTTACATAATACTTCATCTCATCGCAATCTATGGTAACTATTTATGTGAAATTTATGCCCCATAGCTATTGCGAGTATAGGCTAATGTCATGCCAATGATCAACTTGAATGGTAATTCCAGCGACCTTCCCCATCGCATGTGCATCTCAATGCACAAGTATAATATGATAACTCATCACACAACAAGGGAATTAACGGATTTAGTAGGAAGGTACATGCGTTCAACTTTGAATTACAAGGAAATGGTGGCCAACTATAATGGCATGGATTAGAACCTTGAACTGTGACCAAGATGCTATCACAGAGCATGGAACATTCCATATTTAGATCAACAACGAGTACACCAAATTTGCATTTTTTTATCCATCTGCTTTGCACAATATGTCAACCCTTAATTATCATGTCATCAATTTTCATTGCATCTATGTTTACATTCATCAGCCCCTCCTTGGTCATTCTTTGTTTTCCTTGACGTTGGTGTGTATGCATCTTGCTACAACTCTTATTTTTCCTCCAACACACTCCTCCATCTACATGGTCATTGTGGGGATCAAGTCGTCTTGCCTCTACTTACTTGATCGTTTGTCACCTAGGATATTCTATCTCCTTTTCCATCTATCAGACACAATAGGTGGAAGTCTCCAAATCACAAGGGAATTCACTCTCTGCAAGCAAAGTACCTCGCATTTAATTTTACTTGCTCCACTAGTAGCCAAATAGTGATGGTTTCAGGCTAGTGTCAACAATTCTGGCACCCTGGAGTAGTTGGCACACAAGTGTCCCATCAATGGAGCTCAATTATCATCATTTATTTAGCTCATAACTCCTAGTTACGTATGCAAGGGGATCGTAGAAAAAGATATAGTGGTAGAACGCATGGTCGTTGCGACGCTCAGATGCTTATGGTCAGGTTGCTTGTGGTGGTGGTCATAATGATCTTCGTCGGGGTGCTCATGGTTGCAGTTCTCATGGACGAAGCTATGCTCAAGGTTGGGATCTTCGTGGCAAAGGTTATGGTCAAGGCACATGCAGTATGAGGTCAAGGCACTACTCTTGCTCCTTCTGTCCATCACAAGATGCTTCTTCTAGCTAAGTGCAACCTTGTGTGCACTCTTTATATTTCTAGCAAATAAAGTCTTTCAGAAGTTGCAAGCTGAGTTTTTTTTTTGTATGTCAATTGTTGGTCGGTGAAGCCCATATATTTTGGGACCTTCTTTTTTATTATATGGTTAACATAAGTCTTAACAACCTCATGGTCATTTACATTTCCTATTGATCTCGTTTCCCTAAGAGAAAGACCAATAAGGGAAGAAATACTCTTTTGTAATATCTCTTTGAGCTAATAAAATGTTAGGCTTGAAACTTTTTTTATGTGAAATTTCGATTTAATTTTAAATTAAATTATTATTTTACAATCATAAACTTTAATACCTTTAAATTCTTATGTCAAATTAAAACGTCTAAATCAAATTGTCTAACATATTTTTTTATAATAATAAATTTTAATATTACCTCAATTTTCATATGCAGTTACTCACTAAATTTCAATATACATTTCAAAATTTTCATATTTTGATTGCTTCTTTTTACTAAGCTATAATACATTTGAAATATTTTGATTGAAAATGTTAATTAAAAATAATATAAATTTCAAATTTTCTCTTTTAATTAATATAATAAAACATTAATATATTTATATTTTAAATTAAGAAAATTAAAATTAATAATATTTACTATTTTTAATTATAACTGATGCATCTAATTAATATAATTAAATATTTTTAAAATATTATATGACTACTATAATCACAATTAATAATTAATAATGTTAACATATACCAACCACTAACTTGATATTTATTATGATCCTCAATTTTACCAAATCTTTTATATGACACCATGTTAATATATATAAAACTCAATTAATTTGATGTAAATTCAAAACACTCAATTTCATGATATTATATACTTTATTATTCTTTAACCTAAACGACCACCATAATTTGAAAATCTAATTAAAAAATTAATTCATAATAAACAATATCAATCTAAAGTTTAAATGTAGCAACATGAGAAAATTTATATTTTAATTAAAGAATAAAAAAAATTAATATATTTATTTTTAAATTTAAATCAATCTGTATATTTACTTTTAATTATATATTTACATACCATACTCTCTGTTATAAAACCCTAAGAAAGAAAACAAATGAATCCAACTCTTTCTTAAATCTTCAGAAAAAATTAAAAAACAAAACTAAATAGCTTTCGTATTCTTTAACCTCTATTTATTTATTATAAGTTAAATTAATGATGTTAACATATACCAACTTCCTTTACGTGATGTATATGATAATCAGTAAATTTTACTAAATATTTTCAGAGCTACAATATATTTGAGAGGAGTTTTTAACTGCGGAAGAATTGTAGGTAAAGAGAGGGATGTTTGAATAGTATTTTTAATAATGGAAATAAATTCAATACTATAAAAAAAATATCGATTTTTATAATAAATATTAATAATTTAATTATTCTATATGGAGTAATTAAAATTTTCAAAACGAAGATCCAGTTATACTACTTTGTCTAAGTATACTTTGATATTTCAAACTTATGTGTATTAGGGATAGCGCTAAAGTAGAAATCTGATTTTCCTCAACTTATATAAACAAGGGAGCCATTGCTGTGGTTGTAGTCCTTGCCGGGGTCTGCCACAACAAACAACAAGCAACACGTGGCCTTCATGCTGGTGAGACATCGCATGAGGAGGACGTGTGCTGCGAGTTCGATGCGAAAGTAGTTTGTGCATCTGACTCAGCGAGCGGTGGTTCAGTTCTCCCATAGCATTAATCCAGCTATCCAGGTTGAATCGAGTGCCCAAGTTTGATCAACGTTCAGTTCTCCCATAGCATTAATCCAACTATCCAGGTTGAATCGAGTGCCCAAGTTTGATCAACAGAATGAATGAATTCCCCCATCTCTTAACAACAGCCTAAAGTAAGCCCTTAGAGCGGATTTGAAAAGATCAAGAAATTAGCAGATTTCGCAAATTCAGGTAATATCTTCAACGGCTACTCCATTTCGAAGATCCAACGGCTACTTCATTTCGAAGATTTATTCTTTTGGGCTTCCATTTCAGCCTGCAGCAGCAAGGAGACAAATGTTAACGTTTTATTTTTCATAATTTAAATTTGGAAAAGTTTTATGTAGTAATTGAAATGTTTAGATCAGAGGAGTATTGTTTACATAAACATTTTATGTTAAAAAAAGTATTCTGTTTCATTCTATTGAAATGTTTATATTGAGATTTAAGTTTTACAGGTTTTTAATATATGATTTTTTAAATAGCATGAGAAGAAAAAGCAAAGTGTATATTTGTAAAAATATAATATAAAAGAATTAAGTAATTCAAGTTTATTAATTAACGAATCGGTATTAACTAGAATTTGTGATATGACTAGGATGGAGTCAATTCAATATTATATCCAGAGGCTTCAATTTTTTTTGCAGTTTTAAATATACTATATCCTTAACCATTAAACCAACGTATAATTATTTTCATAAATTAATTAATTAATTACTATAAAAAATGCAAAAGAAATATAATATTTCAAGTAAGGTTATGGTATATATATTAGATAATTAACAGTGTTGTTAAGGAAAAGATTTCAAAAGCACACTAAAAAGTATGCCTAAATTAATATGAAATGGATCGATATTGATCGCTATAGTCCCATTATTGTACTAATGTTTTTCAAAACGATTTTGAAAAGTGGTGAGGCTATATATATATAAGAGCTACTGTGAAGTAGAAACCAAAAATACATAGCGTGAGAGCCTCTCTAGTTTATTTAGTTACATACATAGCATACATTCCATATTTATATTTTCTTCTTTATAAGCTTATCCATCACTTAAAACTGCTGCCCGTCATGAAATAGCCTGTCCACACACAACCAGTAAAACAATAATGAATTAAATTCATCATTCACACAGGCATTGAATAACATTAGCACGAATGAATGAAAAATTTATAGAGCTACATTATACTGATAGCTGAACCGTGGCTTACTGGACTTAATCACACGACTTAACTATACTCGTCAATATTTAGTAGCGTTGATCGAATAACTTACGAGAACGACGTTGAATATCACAGCGGCGCGAGGGCTGGTGTACGTTGCAGGTATATGTAAATCTTTCCACAAATTTTATACTCTAAAAAATATTTGATTTGTTAAGAGGGTGAGGGACCCTACTCTTTGAACTTTATTACAAGGGACAATATAAAATATTTGTTAAGAGGGTGAGGGACCCTACTCTTTGAATTTTATTACAAGGGACCATATTTCTTTTTTGTGTGTAAATAAGCTTTTGTATTAATAGAGAGTAAATATGTTACAAAACTTCTGCTGTAGCAGATTTAAGGTTGCTTAAAAGCTATCCTGACTACTAGTAAGGGACACATTGGCAACTTAAAATATTAAACAGGCACACCACGCAGGGTGGCCAAGAAGTTACGGCATGACAAACAAAACTGATACCTCGATCTGAGTACATAGAAGCATAAACAAAAGAAGAGATTTGAGTACATAGCATCATGAACAAAAGAAGGGGCTTGGAAGCGACCGGCAAAAGGAGGACAGTGAAAGCAACCATCACCGGTGCGCTGACCCCTGCTTCGGCGGGTTGCCTGGAGGGATGCCAGAGGTCTCACCAGTGGTACCTTCGGTGCTTACCACGTTCCTCATGAGCTTGATTAGCACTGTTAGCTTTTTGTTGATGGTGTCTGCTTGCTGGTCCAGCGAGGAGAGCTTAAACTCTATGCTCTCCACCACACACATATGGTCATGTTCCATAGCGTCCATCTGGCGTTTGAGGTTCCGCACCCGCTCTTCCTGTTCTTCCTGGGCTTCCAGAACTGTAGCCAGCAGAGTCTTCATTCGCCACGCTTCAGCTTGGGTTCGGACGAACTGGGTGGACCACATGAAGGTGGTTCCCAGGTCCTGCAGCCAATTCACCTCCTTCCCCAGCTGCTGGTCGGAGACTTGGACTTCCTCCTCCTTCACACTACTTTCCGGCTTATTCAGCTTGCGTTTGTTTCTCTGTGAGGTTCCGGTTTCATACATGTCTTTGGCTTGCTGGAGATCTTTTATAGCCGACTGGTTGCGGCAGCTTTCCCCCTTCATGGCATAGTTTGTTGCCACGGAGATTACCAGCGCTAAGTTGGCAGCGGGAGAGAGCTTCACCTTGCAACACGATAAAAATATGCTTTCCTCTGCTGCCTGGGTAGTTGTTAAATAACCGATGGCCGGAGAATGGTTGGAGGGTGGCATTGGATGGATGTGCCACTTGCCTGGCCGGTCGAAAATATTGCAGCGTGAAGGGAAAATGGTAGGATCTGAGAATGATTGCTGGCATTTATTGTCACCGACCCCTCCCTCGTCCTCAGCCAGCCAAGTGTGCTGCGTCTTGCCTTGTTTACGACGCTTGGTATCGAAGCAGATCATGGGGAGGTACATATCTTTTGGTCTGCATCTACTGACAGATATGCCTTGTGCCGATTGTCCTTCGGCTTCTGCCGTATTTAAGGTGGTACGCTTAGTCAGCATGGCTGCTTATCGGAAATGTTAGATCCATTGACGTGCCTTCGCCGCTTTCTGCCGGAGTTATGTCCTTACGGGCAAGCTGCATGCATTTTCCCTTGAGGTCTGGGCAGGTGATATCTTTCCACCAGTTGTCCCATTGAGCATTGGGGTTCTTAATCCCGAAGTTTGCCAGGTGGTCCGCCACCGTATTTCCCTTACGCCTGATCACCTGAAAGGTAAGACCTTTCATTTTGTGGAGCAAATTGGCTATGTTTTCAGTTACCTGAGCTAAGCGCCAATGCTTTGTTACCCTGCTTGCCGGCGTGCCACTGTAGATTTTCTTGGCCGTTGTAATGGCTACCTCTGAGTCTCCCTTTATGACTACGTTGGCAATTCGTTTCGATCTCAGAATTCGTAAGCCATTTTCCAGAGCTGCGAATTCCATCTCGTTATTGGTGCCTTCTCCCAGGGTTTGACTGTAGATGTAGAGAATTTCCCCTGTGTGATTTCTGATGATCCCTCCTATGCCGGCTAGAACGGGGTTGCCCCTGGAGGCCCCATCGAAATTAAGCTTAAGGAAGCCTGTCAGGGGCTTGTGCCATCCATGCTGTCCTGTTCGCAGTTCTTGCTTGCTGCTTACGGTTGGTGTGTTGTTGCCGTTCTCCAGCTTGAAGCTTTCCAGAATGCGCTGGTCCCTGGGTGAGAGGTTTGTGTTGGGAGTTGCAGTACATTTTTCCAGGATTAATTCGTGGATATTTTTGGTTAAGGTAAGTTGAGAGAACTCTAAATTTCTTTGCTCATTTTGGAAGATACGCCTGTTCCTTTCGTTCCAAATGGTCCATGTTATGAAGCCTGGAATAATTTTCCATATGCTGTTTACTCTGATATTGTTTGAGTAGTCGCATGGCCACTGTGTTATTGTGTTCTGGATAGAATTTTTGTCCCTGTTTGTTTGTTGCATGATATTTTCTATCCAATTCCATATGTTGTCTGCCCATTCGCAAGAATTGAACATGTGATTTATAGATTCTTCTGCTGTTCGGCAAAGAGGACATATAGAAAGACCTGAGAATCCTTTTTTCCGTAAGTTTTCCTAGGTGAGGGTTTTGCCTCGCATGAGGAGCCAGAGGAATGTCTTTATTTTAGGCCAAAAGAGGCCATCCCAAACCTTGATACTCCAAGGCATGGTCTCCCCATGATCACTATGCTCCAGTTGCTCCCTAGCTTCTTTTAGGGTGAAGTTGCCGCTGCCCTTAATTCCCCATCTGAGCTTATCCTTTTCTGTGGATGTTCGGATTTTTATTTTGTTTAGGGTGCTTAGGAGGCTCTGAATGTTGTCATTATCTGCTGTGGTGTTATTAGTGTTTGGGGGTTTCCAGGTTCTCCACTCCTGCCCGTTGCTATCAGGGCTCCAGTACTGACGAACTTTGTAATTGCCCCCGGTCTGAGCTTCCCTTTTGTAATTTTCCAAGTCTAGAGTTGCAAGGCAAGGTAGCTGCTACCAAGCGTCCTCCCAGAAGAACGATGTTTCTTCGTTGCAGATTTCCCAGAAGCTGTGATCTTGAATTATACTTCTATTGAGTCTGGCTATGTTCCAAATGGGAGATCCTTCTGTTACTTCCTGTAACCTAATTAGATCCTGTTCATTACATTTAGGGGTGTATTTCTCCTTCTAGTGCCTCGCCCAAGGAAGGGTGGTTTCTTTAAGCCAGTGCCACCATAGCTTGCCTCCATAGGTCATGTTGGAGGTAAGAGGGTCTATTAAATTAAGGCCACCTGCTGATTTTGACTTGCATAACTTATTCCAGGCCACCAAAGCCCATTTGTTTTTGTCCGAGTTGCCTTTCCATACGAATGATCTCTGGATGGTTCTTATCTTGTGAAGGATGCCTTGAGGGGCAGGCAGGATGGAAAGCATGTACTGAGGTATGGCTTGAAGGATTGCCTTGGTTAGGACTAGTCTGCCTGCAAAGTTGAGGGCTCTGTGCGTCCAGAGTCTACATTTGTTCTCAAATTTTGCCAGAGTTCTTCCCGATGATGCTTTTGCCAGGGCTTTGACGTTAGCGGGGCTCCCAGGTATTTTGAGGGTAAATTACCCCGTTTAAAACCAAGAATGTTTGAAAAATGCTTCTGGATTTCCAGGTGAGTATTAAAGAAAAAAATTGTAGATTTAGCATGATTAATTTCCATACCTGAAGCTTTGCTGAATAGATTTAGGATGGTTTTGAAAGCCATGGGCTCTTTCACTGTGGGTGTACCGTGTAGCATTGTGTCATCCACGAACTGTTGGTGCGTTGTGGCCGAGATAGATTGCAGAGGATGAAGTCCTCTAAGATTGCCTTCTGCTTTTGCTTTGAGGATGAGTCGACTTAGGCCTTCCATAAGGATCACAAAGAGGAAAGGCGAGAGAGGGTCTCCCTGCGTGATGCCCCTGGTGGGGGAGAAGGGTTCTGAGGGTGATCCGTTGACTAAAATGGAGAAAGTGGAGGATTTGATTAAAGCCAAAATCCATTTGATCAATTGATGGTCAAAGCCAAATGCTGAGAGAACAACTTCCAGATATTTCCAATTTACCTTGTGAAATGCTTTGGAGAGATCTAGTTGCATTAACATCCCTGCTTTTTTCCTGGTCTGGAGAGTATGCACCATTTCTTGTGCTAAGAGGATGTTGTCCAGAATTTGTCTGCCCTCCACGTATCCAGACTGTTCTTCTGAGATGAGATTGGGTAGAATGGGCTTAAGTCGGTTTGCTATAACCTTGGAGATGATCTTGTATATCACATTGCAAAGTGTGATGGGCCTGAACTTCTCAGGAGTGTGGGCATTCTCTTCCTTTGGGACTACGGCCAAGAAGGTGGAGTTGAGCGATTTGAGAATGGTGCTAGAGCGTCTTGAATCTTCAACCACTTCCCAGATCTCTGTTTTGATGGTTGGCCAGCATGCTTTGTAGAAGTTAATGGTGAAGCTGTCTAGCCCAGGGGCTTTGTCATTTGGCATGCTTTTTACGGCTTCCTTCACTTCCTCCATTGAGATTTCTTTGAGGAGAGCAAGATTTTGCTCATTTGTTACGACTTTAGGGATGGCCTGCGTTAGAGTGTTAATTGCCTCTGATCTTTCTGCTTGCGTCTCCTGTGCAATGTGTTTGAAATGCTCTGTGAGGAGAGAGGAAATTTCCTTGTGATTTTGTAGAGTGTCGCCCGCTTCATTTTTGAGATTGAGGATTTTATTTGCACTTCTATAATCGAGAGTGGACCTGTGAAAGAATTTTGTGTTTTTCTCACCCTCTTTAAGTCATTACACTCTGGATTTCTGTTTCCAGAGTGTTTCTTCTTGTTGACATCTGTGTTGCCATTAAATCATTAGTTCTTTTTCAAGCTCTTTCGATTCCTCAGTGATATTGCCAGAGGTCCAGCTTTTGTGAATTTGCTAGAGCTTACTCTCTATTATGGATTTTTCCTTGAAGATGTTGACGAATTCCACGGTATTCCATTGCTTGATTTTTCTTTTGATTTGTTTGAGTTTACTTTGGAGCTTGAACATTTTTGTTCCTTTGATATTTAGTGGTTCACACCACCACTTCTCTAGCAATTTGAAAAAGTTAGGGTGCTGTAACCAGAATTTTTCAAAACGGAATGGCTTATTTCTCAGAGTGCCAAGGAAGGAAGCATCTAGAGAGATGGGCCAGTGATCCGATCCTCCACTAGGGAGAATGTCAGAGTTGACAGTGATGCCCTCTAGAATAATGCTTTCTGAAGTGAGGAATCTATCCAGGCAGGAGGCTATGAGTTTCTCTCATCCTCTTCTATTGTTCCAGGAGAAGGAGCTGGAGGATGGGTGGACATCCACTAATTTTGCATTTTCAATAAATTCTGCAAAGGCCCCTGCATCCCTGTTTAGCTTTCGTATCCCTCCTTTCTTCTCCAGAAGGGAGTTAATCATGTTGAAATATCCTCCCATGATGATCTTTGTGGTGTGATGTCTTAATTGCAGATTCATAAGAGAGTTGAGAAATTGAAATTTTTCTTCTAATCGTTGAGGGCCATACACATTTACACAGAGATAGGTTTCAGAGTTACTTATGACTTGAATCTCCGTTGCTATGTAGGATCTGGTGGCCTCCATAGCAAGGGAACTTATTACTCTTGTATCCCAGAGGGTGGTGATACCTCCTTCCCATCCTTGATTGGCTACTTCTATGAAGTCGAGAGGCTTACCCAATTTTTTGCTGATGTTTTTCATGTGAGAGGTGGCACATTTTGTTTCTTGAATGAACATAATATCTAGCTTTTCTATTTGGAACTTCCTGAGGAGAAGTCTTTGTTTTGCTTGGCTGTTGAGCCCTCTTACATTCCATGATATTATTTTCATTGATAACCAGGTTTAGAAGTGGTAAGATGGGAAGGCGTTGAGTGCCTTCATTTTACCTGAGTTCAGTGTCCTTCTTCCCCTTTTCTTTTTTTGTTTGAAGCCAGTTGGGTTAAGGGAGATATTTTTGGAGTGGTTTCCTGTACCTGTTGCAATGCCCAATCTCCTATTTTGCCTGTCCAGTTCCGCCTTCTGTCTTGCTATGAAAACATCGCTAATCTTTTTTAATTCTTCTTCTGGAACATTTTCTATTCCTTTTTCTTTCTAGTTTTCCTCTAATGCTGGGAGATTTACACCTGCTTTTTCTAAGGCTTCGTTTAGCTCCATCTCGTCACTACCACCATCACTGTTTAGCATTTCCGTATCTTTGTCTTGGGTGCTTTCCTGCTCTTGCTTGTTGGCCTTGGGACTGTGTGGGTGTGCGTCCTTTTCTTTCCTGTTGTTGTCTGGCTGGTTCTCTGTCTCCTTTGTACCCCACTCGTCCACCATTATCTCTTCCGTGTTTGTGTCTGCTTCTAATACATTGAAGGTGTTGAGGGTGCTGCTTGGAGCTGCCCCTGTTCTATTTGGTCTTCTTCTGTTAGCTCTTTGTCTTGTTTTCGGTCTGGTAAAGATCTCTGTGCTTTGTGCCTCTGGCATGGGTTTGAGCGCTTCTTCAGTTCTGTTAAGAGGACAGTCTCTTACTAAATGCCCGTGTTCATGAAATTTTCTGCACCGGAATGGAAATTGTTCATAGTCAATGGCCTGGAAATAGTCTTCATCCCTAAACTCCAGCCAAATGCCTTCATGCAGGCCTCCTGATACGTCCAGTTCCACACAAATTCTGGCACATGAGGTGTATCTGCACTGTATAGTGGCTTCAGAGGCTTTAATGAAGGTACCCAACTTGTCTCCAATTTTCTTGAGTGTTGCTAAGCCCCAATAGTCTATGGGGAGGGAGAAAAGACGGATCCATACGGGAACTTGAGTGAAGGTATCTTTTTAAGGGACGAAGTTTGGTTTCCAGGGTCTCATATAGAGACCTGCAGAAGCAAAAAAGTATGGTCCCCCATCAAAAACTCTATCCTTATCTTCTAGGTTTGTAAAGACAACAGTAAAGAAACCTTTAGCTCCTAGGTGTAGATTGATATCACCTTTGGGTCTCCAGTGTTGTTTGATCCCTTGACAGAGGACGCGCTCCGTTGGCCACAGTCCCATGAATTTACATATGACTGCATGTTCGGACATGTGCTCGCGGTGGGCTTGTATCTCCGGGTCTGTGCAGACCACTATGAGTGCCTCGTTTTTCTTTGGTTTGCAAGCTCCTTGGGGAGCT
>APFE030858386.1:12047-36431 GCA_000404065.3 Pinus taeda
GAAGATAAAGGTGTTGAGGACAGATAATGGTGGAGAGTTTTGTAGTAAGGAATTTGAAGAATTATGTAAGAAGTGTGGTATAGCATGGAAAAAGACTACTCCATATACACCTCAACAAAATGGAGTTGCAAAAAGAATGAACAAGTTGTTGATGGAAAGGGCAAATGATGAATTCAATTTGATTGTTGAGTACAAATGATGAATGAAGGAATATTGAATTAGTAATGGAGAATACATTTTTTAACACAGGATATACTATCTGTGACACTGGAAGAAGTTATAGATAATATTTTGTTTTATACAGAAACTACTATCTGTAACTTAGAAGAATTGCAGATACAGAAACTTCAAGTATAGGAGCGCTCTTTAAGGAATTTAACTTTATTTGCATAGGCAAATAAAGACCTACAGCTTCGATTACTGTACTCAAAGGAAGAAAACATAAGGTGACACATAATCGGAGAGGACACAAAATCATACCCAACAACGTATGGAAAACATTTGATTCTTCATTAATCAACAGTTGTATCAGGAATTCAGTAGCTTAGCCTCCAGGTTCTCCAAAATTCCAACCCCTTCTTTCTAAATTTACCTCTTTTTATACATTACAAGATAGTTGGAGATCACCAAAATTGTCAAACTTCTTAATTATTTTCCTAACTATCTAGAGTACAAATTATTACAAAACATTACACAGAGGGTAAAAGACATCTCCTTCTAAAGAATACAGAATAACAGGAAGTAACAAAAGTTAGACAACAATGATAATAGCGAGCTTTTCAGCTCCATTGTTCAGCTACTAAGTTTCTCTGTAGAAGCTTTAATAATGATTAAACTATTTTAATTATTATAAAATTTGACAAAACCCCATGTGTGAACCTGGGATTGTGTATGTATCGGGCGCATTTTGATTGGCCAAACTAAATGAAAACCCGACCAATCACCTTCCTTTGAAGTTTTAATCATCCATCGCTAATTCTAATTCTCACTTAAATAGCAAAATTGGTTATTTTACGTGAAACATTAGTTTGCCTCAGAACTAAAAAGATTTAACAATTTGATTCATAAACCTGTCGAGTCCACCTTTGCTGTACGTGAGCCATCCAATCATTCACTTAATCAATGGTTTGATCTTTCGAACCTCAAAATATTCTAAAATTATTTGAGATAAATCCTATCGAGTCCACTTGTTCAATGCTCCGTTGACTCCCATATGGACCCGATGGGAAATATATATCACCAATTTATAATCTATCAGGTCCGACTTTAGTGCTAAAACCCAATCATTTCTTCACCCGATATCCATTGGATCCCATCTTTTTGGATGGACGACTATGATTAACCTGGACTTTAGCAAGCTTGAATTATATGTGATAAAATGTCATGTCCGATAAGTTTTCACCCGATTTCCATTGGATCAGTGGCTTGTCGATCAACGTACTAGATCCTCTCGCAAGTATACCTTCACATTGGATTTTTGAAACAAAACCATTCTAGTTGACTTGTGTGGTTACCGTTGGATTTGGCTTGCCGATCAATGGCCCAGATCTTCTCGTAGGTACAACATCACATCGTATTTCCAAAACAATACCCATTCAAGTTAATTTATGTGAAATAAAACAAAATTCTCTTGGACTTTTCAGGGGTAAAGCATATAAAGGAACTACATTGAGAATGAACCCCCGCAATTATTCTAGGCCACACGTTGTGGTCAACCATGCTCACGTCGTGGTCAACTGCTAGGTTGAGCCTTAATTAACCTTCAGACTTATTATTTTCCCGAAGCATGCCTTTGAACAAAGGTTTGATTTTTATTTCTTTTTCTGATAAAACTGAAATAAGAAGAAAATAACAATGGAAGCTACAACATCTAGCTCCACCTGGGGATAGTGCTTTTGCCACAGCAGCTCTAAGAACCGAAGATCAGTGCCTTCACCTCGAGCATGGAGTCATATATCACAACTGTTATAGAAATATTTTGGCACTTCAACCCCAATATTATATGTCAATAAACTAGAGCTCTTCAACCACTAAAAGTGTTGTTTCATACCCTAAAATATCATGGTCAACCGATTACATCATTCCCCAAAAGTTCCACATGAAAAACCATCCAAAATTGGCCTAAACTGGACTATACTGACTACTCCACTGTCAGGGTGTGATGCATACTAATTTGGCCTTCTATAGGGTGTGATGAGTGAGGATGGACAAATGTCTGAGACAGTTTGCTAAGTGGATGCTCATGGAATCTTCTAGAAACTTCTCCTATGAAACTTGCCTCTTTGAATTTGCCTAGGGATGAGTAAGAGATCCAAGAAATCTCCAAGTGGAACCAGTTACAACAAGTGGAATGACACTAATAAAAAACCCAGAGATGACTCACACCCTTGCACACATATATAAATGGATCCCTCATCTGGGAGATATGGAGGCAGGAATTTTGTGAATTCCAAGGAAGTGCTAATAGTTTGTATTTGAGAAAGAGCATTGTATTGTTGGGTGATTTTGCTATTTCATGAGGTGAAGAGGGCTTCATGCTGGGAGGATGATGCTAGATCAAACAACTGGGTTGTAATTATCCCTTCTATTTAATAAAGTTCTTCGAGTTTTCTTCCATATAATTGTGCAATTGTGAATGTTATTATTTGTGAATGCAATTGTATGTTCATTATATTTCTAATTCCATAATGATTATGATATAATAGATCAAGATGCTTTGATCATTCTTTGTTACTGTGTTTCTACAGGTACTCTCCAAGCGGGATAAGTACGGAGAGGAGTTGCAAGCTCTGTCAAGGGGGAGAGAGATCAAGCAAAGAGTTAAGCGAAAGATCCATGTTGGTTCCTTTGTCTTTCTCTTATCTATTATACATAGAAGAAATCGTTAATTGCTTTAGACTATTGTTTCTAGGGTAGCTGCCAAACCTAGAGGGATAGTCGATCGAAAAGACACTAGTTTTCCCAGAAACAAAATGCAACTCCACTGGGGATCGAATAGATGTCTTTTTGTTGTTATTGTTTGTTTTATAAAACTATATATGGAGCTTGAATTCAGCCAGGTAGCCTTCGAACTACTCTTGCTCTGCAATTGCATAGTAGATGAATGCTGCTTCAGTCAATCTCCAGTTTAGTTTATGAATTAAACATTTGACTTACAAGCATTCTAGATGCCCTTTTGGTAGCTCAGTAACCTCTCAAGATCATTCCTCTGTACTTTGCTCTTTACTATCCATCATAGCTTAGCTTAACTCATTGAAATTAGCTACAAATTTGAGCAAAAACCTACTTTAGTTGCGTTCTATGGCCCATCACACTATATGTCATTGTCAACCAGTATGCATCACACCTCCCGAGTCTGTAAAGTGCGATGCATCCTTGATTCTATGAAGCCCAAGTGTGATGACTGACTAAACCTATTTCCATTCTTGAAATTTGGGGTTTTTGTCTTTGTTTTTAGCTCTGTTTAGTTGTTTTTTGCTGCTTATGAATAGTACCTCTTTACTGAAGCCTGCTTGCATCATATAGATCAACCTCCATTAATTAGTATTAGTAAATTTTTGTATGTATTTGTCTATCATTTATAATCCTTTGTCAAAAATTTTCTTAAGTCGATCTGTCGTTTTGGTACAAAAAGTGTCGTAACTATTGTTTTGTGTCAAAAAGAGAAGTGTCGTTGAGTCTTCCTTCCCTGAATTGTCGATTGAACTTTTCTTCAAGTATTTGATTTGATTTGTTGATATTTGAAGTGTTGAAACAATTTTCTATTCGAAATTGAAAAGTGTCTTTTAGTCTTCCTTTCTATTTTGAAAAATAAATTGTCGAAAATGTCACTTTGAGTGAAATATTTCAGATCTATACTTAGTTTTCCTTTTTGGCATTTTTCACATTAAAGGGAACGAAAAAAATACATGCATTTTCATTTTCATTTAGTTTCTGTGTGAAATATGATTTAGGAAAGTGCATTAGTGTGTGCTCTTTGCTCTTTGTTTGAAAGAATCGTAATCTTCTTTCCCTAGTAGCTAGGATTTTCATTTCTCAAAATAAACAACAATTGTTTATCATTGTAGATTGCATTTTAGGAATTTCAAATCAACATCACGTGGTGAACCATTGAAAGACAAAATTTTAAACAAGATCAAATCTAAAATAAATTTCAATGAACTTAACAACACTTTCGAACTTAACGCAACACATCTAGAGGTCTAGGCTAGAGACGTGTTCCAGCGTCGTAAAAAGTAGTAACTATTGTTTTCATCGAAGGTTGGGTGATTCCTCCTCTTTGATAGAACAAGTGCTAGCATAGACTTGTGCTCCCCGTACTGTTGAGCATACATTGGGAGACCACAATAGGCTTATATCTTTTATCCATAGGAAGCCAAGTCCGCTTCCCTATCGATTGTAATGCAATGAACATAGCATTCAGGAAGATTGACTGCCATACATAAGTCCTTGGTAATTTCTCTTTAATTTATCACCAAGGTGTATATTGTAGTTTTGCGATTGGTTTGGTAATCCCTCTGTCTCAATTTTCCAGAGTAGTCACTTTTGTTCCTTTTCGACACTTTAAAAGAAAAGATCCATCTGAGCACTTGCCACCTCAGGTTCATTAGCTTTAGCTTTAGGGGACTAGAGTCATCTTTAGCTTTTTCTCGACTCTTAAAAATTGAAAAAGCAAAGTTGTGTCAAAGCGTCATTAAATTTTATTAAATCAGAATAACCCCATTTTCCCCTTAATTTTGAGTTGATCAAGTAATCTGCAATCGTGGAAGAAATTCAATCAAAACCCTGTCGTTCGCGAAGACTAGCGAGTCAACTGTCTTTGACTCCAGAAACGAAGCCATTTCAGGAAAAATGGTCTCGTTTAATTGATTCCAACTCACCTGGTTTATTTGAAACTTTTTTTTCAACATCGTCAGAGACTACAGTTACTTTGATCATTTCTGGTACATCTACCTTTAGAGAAGAAGTTTCGTAGTTACAAGAGGACATTAGAACTGATCCTAGTGTAATGGTAAACACTTCTATACCTGAAATAACTCCATCTAGAGTTGATCTAAAGACTGAAGTTCACTTACTTGAACATCTAGAAGTTGACTTCTAGAATTCAGAAGGTGTCACCCCTCTAGTATCTTTCACTACAGAAGCTATACCTTCTTCGGCTCTAGAAATATTTTATGGACCTGACGGTATACCTCTTCCACCTGGTCTAATTGCCATAGAGGAGATAGTAGAGGATCCTCCATCTAGTACCCCATTACATTTTGGAACTGGGATTCATTTGTATCCTTCTACTCCTGAAGTTGGTTCTTCTAATCATCCTTCATTCCAATTTCCTCTCGAATCACTAGGAAATCTTTTGGATGGACAAAACATGTCTGAGCAACCATCAACATCTAGGATTGTATCAACTGATACAGCTACAACAGAACTTCCTACTACCATTCCTACAACGTTTGCTAGTATACCATCTGTCCCAGGTAGTTATTAATCACTAGCTGGAGTCCACTTAGGGGCTGTTTCGACAACATGTTGTGTTCCTATTTGTTCTTCCAAAGTCCCATCTAGTGTTTCTTATGTTGAAACTCAACAAGTTGGTCTTACATGCAAGTATCAATTTGGGCAGACCAGTGTTCAAAGACCGATATATCCTTTGAACACTGGATTGCCGCCATATGGAAGGCAGTATGCTTTTTCATTGTTCCCTCATGGAGAACAACCATATGAGAGTTTACAACAAAATTCAAGTCAAACTAGAATTACATCCAATGGTTGGGTACCAATACTGCCTCAACAACCAAGTGTTGTATATTCAATGCAATCGATCCAACCTATGTTGAATATTCCCACTACACCTACTATTGTGACTGTTTCGCAAGTATAAGCACTACCTATTTTGTGTCAACCTCAAGTCTCTCAGGTTGCAATACAACATCCTCTTGTCTCTATGGCTCAATCACAACCTCAGGTTAGTGCTTCCTTACATGGAATGACTCAGGCTCAAACGGGTATTATCACTCCACATCTTGGTCAATTTTCTAGTATTGGGCAACAGCAAATGGTCCAACAACCATGGATGGTACAATACTAACAACTGTAATTCCAGAAAACCTACCGAGGCCCTGAGCAACAAGGCTTTGTAGGTAATGGACAGCCGCATTTTCAAAACCATTATCAACAACCACACTATACAGGTTATGTCCAACAACCTTATCAAAGTTACCAACATCAGATACATTATGCTGGTATGCAAAGACCTACTGCTCAGGCAATTCCATCTTATCCTGGGTATGCTTCACCTAACTTGAATCAGCAGTTGCATTTTGTGGCAACTCTAGAATTACTAGATTTGAACTGGTTGACAAATGATGCAATTGCATACGCCCCATGGTGGCCAGCGATTCCTCGTAAACTTCCCTCCAATATTCCTAAATTCAATGGAAATACAAGTGAATATCCATCGAATCACGTGATGACTTTTCATTTCTGGTGCTCATCTAACACCCTAAATGATGATTCGATTAGGCTTCGACCTTTTCATAGAACGCTCACTGGTCCAGCAGCGAAATGGTATATTGAATTGCCTAGAGCTTCATTTGATAACTTCAGTGCCCTTGCCACTACTTTTCTAGCCCACTTTCAACTACCCGTAAGGTATGAAATGGGAACGGAACTCCTTACCAACTTTAAATAGACCATGGCCACTCACATATCCGATCATATTCATGAGTGGCAACATCGTCATCAAATGGTAAAAATGTATGTTCCTGAATAGCTTTTAGCTGAGTGGTTTATTAAGTCCTTATTTCCATCTATAACTGAGGACGTGGAAAAAGGAGGAGTTGTCACTAAAGAGCAAGTCATTGCTCGTGCCCAATATTTAGATTTGATCTATACTTAGTTTGGCACACTCTACGACAAAATTCCTAACACTCCCAGACCAGCATTTTCCATTCCTCCTCCTCCTAAATTGAACAGGGACTCTCACGATGGTGATGGCGTGATTGATGCCTCAAGCACACAAACCGCAAAGGCTCCATCTGGTAAATCCCTTACAGTTTCTAGTCAAAAAGCAAATGAAAAACCTCTTGCCTCAGAGATTATGCTGTGCCATCTGACAAGGGCAAAAATCCAAAACAACCAGGGGGCAAGAAGAAAGGGAAAAATAGTAAGAAAAAACAGGAAAATTCAACTCCTAAAAAATCTTTTGAGAATCCTACTGGGCAAAAGAAATCTCGTTATCCATGTTACATATGTAACAACGAGCATTGGATGAAAGACTGTCCACATCGAGCTAAGGTTGCGAAATTTTTAAAGACTTCAAGTACCTCGATGGTGTTGACTGATCCATTTCCAAACCCAAAAAATAATCTGGTTGCTATCGATCATGCTTCCACATCCTAAGTGCTTATGCTATCCATATCAAAATAGCAAAATGATGCTTTGATATCGACAAGGAACAAATATTACGGGAATCCAACATCGTCAAACAATCAGGCTACAGATCAACCTAGTATTTTGAAAACGACTTCGCCAGAAGTTGTTCCACCCATTATTCCTGAATTAACTATAAAGCCGCTAAAGGAAGTTGTACATAAGTCGACATTTAATCCTCATGCTCGAGCTGCACAGAATCATAATATAGTGGAGGATCTGGCTCAATCGTCATCCGCTATGTCGACACTTGAGGTACTGTAGAATTTCCCCTCCCAAAAGCAGTCTTTATTATCAGCAATAGGTGGGATTGATCCAGTGGATTCCAATATTGTGGCCTTCAATCATAAAGGATATACACCGTAGTTACTGGCCCAACTTGCTTTCCTTATACAGGTGAAAGCCCTCAATAAAAGTGTTCGTCGAACAATCATTGATGAGGGGGAATCTACTTGTATTATGTCAATGAGTTGCTGGAAAACTCTAGGTTCACCACCCTTGTCACGATCATCAATGACATTAAAACCATTTGATGGAAGAACATACATGCCGTATGGGATTTTAAGTAACTTGCAAGTTGAACTAGGGGGCAAGATAGTAGAGATTGAAGTCGAGATCATTGATGGAAACCTTAATTACAATATCTTACTGGGAAGGCCCTGGATTTATGCTATGGCTGCCGTTGTGTCTGCATATTTTAGAAAGATTGCATTTCCCTTCCAAGGTGGAATTACAATCGTTGACCAACTAGCCTTTTTTCCTAACAGTTCACAAACTACTAGAAGCATTCCATTAATCCATGTAAGTTCTCAATTGCTTCAAAATGTTGGAGTAGGTCTCCTAAAAGACCATTCCTTAATGGGTACTTTTGCCCTCCCGCCTCCAATAGGACTTGCGGAGGTGGTCATAGTGGAAACCTGTCATATGATCTCTTCTACATCATCTAAGATTAAGAAGAACTCTGACCATTTTGATAGTGTGAATCACCACGAGATATTGCCCCCAAGCCCCATAGAATCTTTATAGCAATCAATTTTCTGGGCCTGGGTGGAAAACCCAAATTAGCACTCAATGAGTGTTTGGATAGATAGGCACCTAGAGTATGGTACCTCTTCCGATCCATGGTTTCTTATACATTCTACAGATGAAGGAATCATCCAGTCAATGATGATAGGAGAGACGTCATGGGAAGATTACCACCATCATTCCCACCTTCAAAATAAAAATGAAGATTATTCAAGCAACCTTAATCATCCTTCAGTTTTTTATTTTTTATCAAATACTGTAAATATAGTGGATTCCGAGTGAAATCTGTCCAATATTGAAGAAATTATTGCCATTAATATCTCGACCAAAACTAATGTTGTCGATAATATTCATGTTGGCAAATCATGTTCTCCGTTAGAATTGGAAATTTACTGTGCTCTCTTTCGTGAATTCAAAGATGCCTTTGCATGGTCATATGAAGAAATGCCAAGCATTGACTCAAGAATTGTTGAACATGAAATCAAGATGTATCCAGATGTCAAACCAATATGAAAACGGCTTCGACCTGTTCATCCGAAGAAATTCGTTGCCATTAAGGCAGGAGTTGAAAAACTCTTGCATGTCGGTTTTATTTACCCTATTCCTCTCACTGATTGGGTATTGAATATTTTTCCTGTAATGGAAAAACAAGGAAATATTAGATTGTGCATCGATTATAGGGATGTAAATCAAGCGTGTCCAAAGTACAACTATCCTACACTCTTTATTGACCATATAATTGATGAATGTGCCGGATGCGAAATATTTTCATTCATGGATGGATTTTCTGGATACAAGCAAATCAATATCCACCCATAGGACCAGTTGAAAACTACATTTATATGTCTATGGGGCACATTCATGTATCATAAATTACCTTTCGGTTTGAAGAATGCAGGGGAAACTTTTCAGAGGGAAATGAACTATGCCTTCCATGAAATCAAACACATCATTCAACCATATCTTGATGATCTACCGACTCATTCGTGAAAGCGGACTAATCATCCACAACATTTGAGAGCCATGTTTCTACATTGTCGACACAACAAGATATGACTCAATCCGCAGAAGTGTGTGTTTTGTGTTGGTTCTGGTCAACTACTTGGTTTCGTAGTTCCTAAGGATGGAATTCGACTCAACCCATTTAAGGTTCAAGCAATTCTTGACATGCCTCCACCTTCAAATTTTCTTCAGATTCAGAGACTCCAAGGGAAAGCTAACTTTCTGAGGAGGTTCATTCGACATTATGCTGAACTTGCTAAAGGTTATACGCGTCTTTTGAAAAAAGGAGTACCCTTCCACTGGGATCAGGTTGCACAAGCTTCCTTTGATGCTTTAAAAGATTCCCTGATAAAAACATCATTAATTTACACTCCTGACTATCAAAATGACTTTAACCTGTATCTCGCCGCTGGAGATAAAACCATCGCCATGGTTTTAGTGAAAGAAGATAATGGAATAGAACATCCTATATATTATTTAAGTTGCAACCTTAATGATACAGAAAGAAAGTATTCTTATGTTGAAAAGCTGGCTTTGGTAGTTGTTCAAGCAGTACAGAGATTTCGACACTATGTTCTCTTTCGCAACACCACCATTGTGTCAGATTGAAACCCTATGACATACATTCTGTCGCGTCAATTACTAGGGGGCAAATATTCCAAATGGATAACCATTTTGCAGGAGTTTGATCTAGAATTCACCAAATCGAAATCAAAGAAATCTCTCGTCTTCGCAGAATTACTTTGTGACTGTCCCTCATCATCCAACTATTTGACATCTAAAGCATCAATTGTGGATGGGACTCTGTTTATGATATCGTCAAGCGATCCGTGGTATGGGGATATACTAGTCTATCTCCAAACCCAAACTTTTAGGCCTAACACCTCTCGCTCTGAACAATGGCATATTCGATACCAAGCCAAGGATTACTTGATCATTGGTGATACACTTTACCGTCATGGTGTCGATACAGTTCTACGAAGGTGCCTCACGCATGAGGAGGCCGAAAAGGGTTTGAATGATTTCCATTTAGGTACTTGTGCGGGGCATCTATCTGGTTACGCTACTGCACAAAAGATCTTATGAGCAGGTTACTTCTAGCCCACCATATTCAGAGATTGCATAACTACAGGTAGAAGTTTCCATGCTTGTCAGATTTTTTATCGCAAAGATTACCACCTGCACCACTGCATCCAGTAGTTGTTGTTGGGCCATTCACTAAATGGGGCATTGATTTCGGGACATGTAACCCCACCTCGACCGCGGGGCATGGGTATATTATAGTCACTTTCAACTATTTTACAAAATGGGCTGAGGTGATGCCTACATTAAACAACAATGGCGAAATGACTGCTCTTTTCTTTTATAATCATGTATTTTCTAGATTTGGTGTTCCATAGGCTATAGTCACAGATCATGGATCACATTTTCACAATCACATGATGGTTGAATTGACTACCAAATTAGGACTATCCCATGATAGTTCTACTCCATATTATCGGCAAGCTAATGACAGGTTGAGGCAATCAACAAAGTGCTTAAGCGCATGCTGCAAAGAATGATTGGAGTCCACAAACGGAATTGGCATTTAATCCTGTACTCGGCTCCATGGGCATATAGGACTTCAGTGAGAAATGAGACCAGATTTACACCCTTTCATTTGGTGTATGGTCTGGAAGCTGTCTTACCAATTCAGTACAAAATCTCATCCCTCAAGCTTGTAATTGATCTGCTTCCTGAAACTTCTGAAGAAAAGGCTCGTTTCTTGGAACTAATCCACCAAGATGAAACCTGTCATCATGCCGCATTGGCTAACGAAGCACATAAGAAAAACATCAAGGCTCAATTTGAAAAAAATGTCAAGCCTCGTGTCTTCTCAGAAGATGACCTGGTCTTGCTTTACGATCAGGATTCTAACAAATTGGGAGTAGGTAAATTTGAACCATTATGGATGGGTCCCTACATTGTTAAATGAGTATTGAAAAAAGGAGCCTATGAACTTGTGGATTATGATGGGATTCCACTATCATAGCCCTGAAACGGGTTGTATCTTAAACGTTACTATGCTTGATTAAGTGCAGTAAGCTCTTTATATATATGCTTTATTGCATTTTTGTTTTCATTTAGAGTTGTCATTTTGGTTAGGTAATCCAGTTTGCATTTGTTGCAGATGTTAGACTTTTTGGAACCATTTATTGGGTATGCCGACAGAGCTAGTCATAGTATGCAGAACCTATCCGCTGTGGCCTGGGCCATTTTCACTCCAAGCGGCGAGTTAGTGAGTTTCAGGGGGATATTTATTGGTCGATCAATGAACAACATCACTGAGTATAGCCCATCGATTAAACTTCTCTCTGATGCCATTCCACATGGCATATGCCGACTCGTTGTCAGGCTAGATTCACAACTCATCATTCTACAGCTTACTGGGATTTATTCCATTCGGAACCCAGCTATTTATCGCCTGTTCCTAAAAGTCAGGATTTTGGAAAGACAGTGTTATTCCATTCAATATCAACACATTTCTAGAAACTTAAACACATTAACTGATTCATTAGCAAACTATGTCTTAGATAGACATTTGTAGCATTTGTAAAGAAAAGCATTTCACAGTAACATTTGCATGAGGATTGCATAACTTAACCAAAATAAAACTCTGAAAATAAAAAATATATAACTATTTATAGCTTTTACAAAATGTTTTGTGTCCAAGACAAAATCAATCATATGACCAAGAAACTCAAAAAATGAATGCAGGGAAGCATCCTAGACTAATAATGCTGGTGATAACATGTCACTTCCTATTCGATCATGTGCAGGAACCTAGTCCAACGACTCGGTACGCCAATAGTATGGCACTGTAACCTCAAAGGTAGCTCATCAGTCCTGACATCATGAATACTGCGCGTGAGGCCCTCCATCTGATCCTACAACACTGCCAAGGTATCCGATATGTCCAGATCATGAAGGACAACCCTTCCTATAGCCTCTCCTACTAGAGCATCAGCTGCCACTCATGGCCTTGCTTCTGGTCGCACTGGCCCAATATCTGCACACACATGTGAGTTTGATTAGTCTTAATAACATTAAAAAACAAAAAAACATTATAAAACTGATAAACAAAGATGTGGTTGAATCATTTTACCTATAACACTCCACTGCTCGCCAGCTGGTAACGCCAAATCTAGGTCGCCTCGAAAATCCATCCTGACGTATGGATACTCTGCAAAGACCATCTCTTGATGGTCGAACCACTTGAAAAAGGCATCAGAGAAGGAAATCTATGACTCACTGGCATGTCTGGCCAAAAGATCAACCCATATCTACATCCATGGTTCCCTCGGTGCTGTCAACCCTAGGGAAATGTTCTGAGGGTGCATCAGTGGAATCCTCTCCAAAGAAAAAGCAGTCAATATGGAACCATAGCCAAAATTCTTGGTTCTTCTATTCTTTACTTTGGAGAGTTGTTTTTTTATGACAGGAAGTACCACCTCACACTAGTTGAACACCTTCGGTTCCAGGCATTCTAGGGTGTACTACATGTAAGATTTGTTTTCCAAGTGTAAAGTCACGTTGCCAGCCACTCTTAAAAAGGTAAATAAAAAGGTCCTCAAGGGCCAATTAGTGACATCCCGGATATTTATCTTGCCATATTTGCTGGGCTAAGATCCATCTTTGCAGAACTGATGAATGTAGTCTTTCACGGATTCACCTCCATGAGCGAATCTTGATAGTGAAAGAGGGGCACCATGCCTTGAAAACCATATCAGAAAGTAAATATCCTTGAATGTCAATGGAATATACTTGCCTCTGATATGGAATACCTAGTCAATCGGATCCCAAGAATCGAGAAAATACTACAACAAATTGATTTGTTTCCTCATGCTAGATATGCGGAAGAACTTCAGCAAGCCATAGTTTCGTAATGTAGCAATTGTGCCCTGGTCATGTAAGGCAATCATATCCTCTTCTTCATGTTCATGTTCACACCATGTGACAACCATCTTGATCCAACAAAATTTTGAAATGAAAACAAAAGAGGAGTTAGGATCCAAATTTGAGCAAAAACAGGCAAACATTTGATGAAAAATCAATGTGTAAAGATACCCTTCTGCGCCCATCGCACCCTGCCCTTGAGCAAGGGCAGATGCATACTGACTGGCCAATGTACAACCCAGTATGAATCACAACTTTTGATGCAGACTAGGTGCGATGATTGGGGAACAAAATCTTCAAACCCCAAGGGCCCAAAAATGTGGAAAAACTTGCTCAGAATCAAGAAAAAGATGGAATGAAAATGAAGAGCTCAAGGTTAGCTCCTAACTACTCCTGATGGCATGGAGAATAGTCCATTGGATCTCCCAAAATCAACTGATGAAATTTGAGGGGGAAAACCATTCCAGGGCTCCAAAATCCCTAATTTGAAATGAAATGATGAATGTGGAAGGTAAAACTACTTTTTGTATTTACTATTCACGTACTTCAAGTAAAATGTTAGTTTTAACTCATTTTTCATACATATATGTGTATTTCTAATCAATTTGATGGAGTGATTGAGTAGGTTGAATGACCGACGAAAGAATCTAATCTGCTAAACATTAAATTGAACATCTTTGACCACCAAACCGAGCATATGTTATCGCATGGTTCAAGCTCGTTAAAAAATGAACCCACCTTCGATAAATAACCTTTGTGATTGCCATGCTATCAGCTTTTTGAGCCTTGGATGTGTTCCTCCCATCACCTCCATTTTTTGGGCTGATTATATGCTTCCACTTGATTGTTTACCATTTTTTGAGGAACAACTGTGACGAGTGGTTTTGTTAGCCAACCTCTTCACATCACCATGTTTTGAGAAGTTCAAAGCTTACCTGGAACTAGTTTCTACCTTAAACATAACTCGTTCCTAAAAAACGAGTCTCCTTTAAACTCCTTTCTGACTCGTTAAATCTGAAAAGATTGTTGAGCAATTGGCCTTTCCAGCTCATTAAAGTGATTGGAAGTGCCATCCCTCTTGTATACTTTAATATTTTTTGGACCTGAGGGATTATCTCATGAAAACGTTTGAGCACTTGTCTTTTCCAGCTCGTTAAAGTAATTGAAAAGTCATCCCTTTCGTATTATTTTATCATTTTTCAGACTTAAGGGATTATTCTATGAATAAGAACTTCTGGAGTTTCATTTTCATCCCTTTTCAAACTCTCTAAACATGAAAAGGACCAAGTTATCCTTGTCATTAAACTTGCTAAAACAATAGTGACAAACTTGTCCACCAGAGACGAGAAAGAGTCCCCTTTTTGTCCCTTTTCAAACTCTATAAACATGAAAAGGACCAAGTTATCCTTATCGTTAAACTCATTAAAACAATAGCGACAAACTTGTCCACCTAGACAAGAACGAGTTTCACTATCGCTAGACTCGTTAAAATATAGTGACAGGTTTTCCCAAAGGGAAAATTAAAGGAACAAGCATATGTTATCCTCCTCAAGCTTGACAAAAATAAAGAGGTACTTGTTAGCAATAACTGGGGAAAAAGGGAAGGAAAATTGAAAATTTTATGGTAGCAAATCACTCTTGAACATGACACTTTCACTCCACCATTATTGAGTCAGGTTGGGTTGTTCCGTTCACCGATCATTTCACCATTGGTCTTTCACACCATCCATTTTTGGGGTTTACACTACCAATCCATCTCAGTGTCACCGATATGTTCAAGTCATTCAGTTGAGAAATCACAATCCAGTTAATGCTTCATCCACTGCAATACCTTCACCCTCCATTTTTCATGACCGCCATTCCCGAACCTTATGTCGTTAGATCATTTTCACCCCCAGAAAATCATTTGCTTCGTTTCATGTCGTAGATGTGGGATACATTAAGGCCCTCCTATGACGAGTCACTTCTTATAGATGTTAGCTCATTATCCAAGAAGTTGACTTAGAAACAACCCTTTCAGTACTTTGAAGCTTGCATGCCTCAATGGAAAGTTTCTCACTTCCGGCGACAGGTTGACATCAATGGCCTTCGACGGAAAGATTTTACGTGGTGTTCAACATCGGATCATATATTCACACCACGTGAATTGTACTGTAGTACCTTGAGGGTCTTTATCATTATCAGTGATTCCTCTCGTGTCTATTAATAGCTCACATTATTGGTTGGTAATCAGGCGATGTCTTTCATGTTCAACTTCAGAACATTTCTTCACATGGATTGACTTGTACATCGGGCGAAGGTTGAACGAGTTTTGAAGACCCTAGATTTAGTTTCATCCATCCGGGATGCGATATATTCAAGGATATAAAGACATCAAATGTACACAGAAGCTACACAGACAGTCATCCAAGCCAAGGATGATGACTCTACATATGAAGAATCACCAGTCTGCAACTACAGACAACTATCTTTTCTATGTACATGAAATGAATTTATAAAGTTGAGCTTGGGAATGCCTGCCCCAGCTAGATCATGAAAAATTATATTATGATGATGTATTATATTGTATCTTATACAGGTCACCTTCAAGTTCAAAACCTCAGATCCTCATGATAAAGCATTTCACCCGACATCAAAGATTTACGACTTCATGCTTTAGGGGGAAACTATTTTAGAAATATTTGGGCACTTCAACCCAAATATTATATGTCAATAAGCTAGGGCTCTTCAACCCCTACAAGTGTTGTTTCATACCTTAAAAGATCATGGTCAACTGATTACATCATTCCCCAAAAGATCCACCTGAAAAACCATCCATAATTGGCCTAAACGGACCATACTAACTGCTCCACTGTCAGGGTGCGATGCATAATGACTTCTACACTAGCCAGGTGCAATGCATACTGATTTGGCCTTTTGTAGGGTCCGATGAGCGAGGATGGAAAAATGTCCGAGACAATTTGCTAAGTGGATGCTCATGGAATCTTCTAGAAACTTCTCCCATGACACTTGCCTCTCTGAATTCGCCCAGGGATGAGTAAGAGATATAAGAAATCTATAAGTGGAACCAATTATAATAGGTGGAATGACACTAATCAAAAACTCAGAGATGATTCACACTCTTGCACACATCTATAAATGGATCCCTCATCTATGAGATCTGGAGGCGGGAATTTTATGAATTGCAAGGAAGTGCTAATAGTTTGTATTTGAGAAAGAGCATTTTATTGTTGGGTGATTTTTCTATTTCATGAGGTGAAGAGGGCTTCATGTTAGGAGGATGATGTTGAATCAGACAACTGGGTTGTAATTCTCCCTTATATTTAATAAAGTTCTTTGATTTTTCTTCCATATAACTGTGCAATTGTGAATGTTATTATTTGTGAATGCCATTGTATGTTCATTATATTTCTGATTCCATAATGATTATGATATAATATATCAATATGCTTTGACGGTTCTTTCTTACTGTGTTTCTACAAGTACTCTCCGAGCGGGATAAGTACGGAGAGGATTTGCAAGCTCTGTCAAGGGGGAGAGAGATCAAGCAAGGAGTTAAGGGGAAGATCCAGGTTGGTTCCTTTGTCTTTCTCTTATCTATTATACATAGAAGAAATCACGAATTTCTTTAAACTATTGTTTCTAGGGTAGCTGCCAAACCTAGAGGGCTAGTCGATCGAAAAGACACTAGTTTTCTCAGAAACAATAACCAATTCAAATTCTATGGTATTTGTACACTTAATGCACTATGATATCTACAATGATAAAATTCTTATGATTTAGAACTGAAATAAATGCTTGAGGTACTATCCATTGATAGGCAACTGTGTAGTTTCTCCATCAAGATTTTCAAGAAGGAAAGTGTCATTGGACCCTGCTTCAACAATTATAAAAGGACCATACTAGATAGAATCAAACATCCCATGCTTACCTTTATCTTCTCTTCTGGTATCCCATCTTAGTACTAGATCTACAACTTTAAAATCAATCTCCTTGGCTTTTCTATCAAAAATACTTTTCATCTTCGACTGATACAGAATCAAGTTGTCTCTTACCTTGTCTCTATTCTCACTTAGCCCCATTACTTTATTAATTCTTCTTATCAAAGCATTGGGTTCTTCTTTGCCTCCTAAATCATTGCAATCACAGGCTTCACGTGTTGAATTAGAAACAAAGCATGAGTTCCATATACTAATTCAAAAGGTGATTTGCCTATAGATCTTCTTGTAGTCACTCTAGCAGCCCATAGAGCAAACTTTAACTTAGAATCCCAATCTTTTTGGTACTCTGCAATAGTTTTCTTAAGGATCTTCATCAATATTTTGTTAGTGGATTCAGCTAATCCATTTCCCCGTGGATGATAAGCTGTTGAATGAGACAAAATAACATTATACTTTTGACAAAAAGAAATAAACTTACTTGAATTGAAGACTTGAGAATTATCTGTTATGATTTTGATGGGGCATCCAAATCTGTTGAAAATGTTCTCCTCTAAGAATTTCATCACCACCTGATCATTTTCTCTCTTAGTAGGTATAGCTTCTACCCACCTAGTGAAGTAATCGGTAGTTGTGAGAACCCACTTGTGTTTTCCACTTGAAGGTGGGTTAATCTCTCCAACAAAGTCCAATCCCTATTGTCTGAATGGTTCTTCTATGAAGACTGGGATCAAAGGCAAGGGAGCTAACCTCTTCTTCTTAGAAAAAAAGTTGACACTTCTGATAGCTTCCGACAAACTTGAATGTATCACCAAAATAAAGTAGGCCAATAAAATCTTGTTTGAAGGATTTTATGTGTAGTAATTTTCCAACTGTAATGTCCTCCACATAGCCCTGCATGATGATCTTTGATTGCATCTGTAAACTCATCCTCTTTTAAACATAGCAACGACATTCCTACAAGATCCTTCTAGTATAATTTTCCTTCCACAATCACATATGGTTGTGCTTTGATATTTAATGCTATATACTTTGTTCTATCCAAGGACTGGGGAAAGGAGAGGTAACACAAATAATAAATTATATGCTTGTACCATTATGAACATAAAAATTTATACCTAATATTCATACCTAGATCTGGCTTTTCTTCAATTGTTTGTTCATCCACAAGTGTCAGCAAGTTGATACCCAATGCCTGAAAGTTTGACTCTGTCATCATTTTTGCCAATCCTTGCTCTTTCACCAACGTTTTGGGTTATATTTCCAATTCATACTCTTGCACCTTGGCTATCCACTTTCCTCTTTTTCCTTCTACATTTCCTTGTACTAGTACATCTTTTACTGTAGCATTTGGCACATAGGCAATGATATGTCACTGTAGCACATAAGTTCTAAAGGCTTTTAGGGCTTTCACCAAAGCATACACCTGCTTCTCAAGAATATTATACTTCAGCTCAACATCCCTAAGAATCTTACTAAAGAATGCAACAAGTTGGTCCTTCTCTTCATCATTCTTCGGCAGTAAGACAGTAAGACAACAACTATTGAAGTCGGTGATGCAGATGAAAAAACTTGGAAAGGGTTTTGATAATCAAGGCTGATTAGGATTGGAGTTGCTTGCAATGCTTCTTTATTCTTGGAAAATGATTCTCTAGCTTCCCTGGTCCAATGCACTTCATTCTCTTTCTTAAACATATTAATAATTTCTTTTACAATTTCTGCATAATTGGACACAAATCTCCTTAAGAATTTTATTTTTCACAGGAACTTTTGAATATCCTTTTTACTCCTTGGCAGTGGTATTTTTTTCACATCTTGTACTCTTGTTGGGTCTATCTTCACTCCATCTCTAGAAACAATATGCCCCAATAGTTTGCCCTCTTCCAGAGCAAATATGGATTTCTTGGGATTTAAGGAAAGCCCAAATCTTCTACATTATTCAAAAGTACTTTTTAGATGGTCCAAATGTTCTTCATAAGACTTTGAGAAAAAATCATCCAAATATATTACTACAAACTTACCTCCCATAAAAGAAATGTCAATAGCCCTCTGAAATGTAGCACCTGCATTCATCAACCCAAAAGGCATTCTGGCATATATAAAGGTTCCCCACAGAGTTGTGAATGCTGTCTTCTTCTGATATTCTCTATCCACAGCCATCTGATTATACCCAGAGAATCCATCCAACATTGACATTCTAAAATATCCTGTTACCTTCTGTAGCACATGATCCATCGTAGGCAACAAATAATTATCCTTCAAGGAAGCCTTGTTGAGATTTCTAAAGTACACACATAACCTTATCTCTCCATTTTTCTTTCTTATAGGCACTAAATTAGCCACCCAATCAGAGTACCTGAGTGGAACTATTATTTTGGCATCAAGCAATTTTTTGACCTCTTTTTCAATTAATGGTAGAAGTAGGGGATTTATCTGTCTAAGCTTCTATTTAAAGGGCTTGATTCCCTCCTTCAAGGGGATCTTATGCTGAATAATATTTACATCGTATGTTTTGAGATCCTCATAGGACCATGAAAATACATCAACATAGTCCTTGAAAAGTTTAATATATCTCTCCTGATAATTAGGTGAAACTCCACTGAATAAGTTGACTAGCCTGGGTTTCTCCTAAGTTTCAATATTATGATCCTTAATGTGTTCATCTTGTGAAATTTTTCCTGAGTTAATAGCCACATCATTAGGCTTAAAAAGCCTTTCAAGAGGGACAAGCCCCTTTGGCAGAATATTATCTTTCAACTAAAAATCTTTTTGATTAGCTATTAAATCTTTTAAACCACTAAATTATGCAACTGTTGTTGTTTCATCTTCATCCTGATCAATTTCTTTGCCCTGAAACTCCTCAACCATAGTAAAAAGATCTTTAATTTACTGATCATCTTCATAAACTTTCCAATGTTTAATATTATCAGGAACAAAAGGTTTGTGCCTCATTTCTACCTCATAACTTAGTTTTGGATTAATAGGAGGCTTGAAAGTACTAGCAGCCACAGCCAATGAATCTGCTATTCTATTCCCATTCCTTGGAATGAATTGAATATTAAAATCATCGAAAAAGTTCTCAACCAAATCCCAGACTTCATTCTTGTATGTATTAAGCCTAGGATATTTTGTTTGACAGTGAATTTTTATTTGTTTGATAATCAACTCTGAATCTCCAAAAGAAGAAATTGACTTAATTCCTTTCTGTTTAGCTATTTGCAGAGCAATAATCAAGGACTCATATTCTGCCACACTGTTTGTTGCTTCGAACTCTAGTTTAAATGAAAAAGGGAACATATTACCTCTAGGTGCAATCAGAAGAAAACTAGCACCTTTTCCTTCCTTGGAATAGGCTCCATAAAAGAAGCATTTCCACATTCCTTCATTTTGTAGCTCTATATTTACATAGGCTGAAGTAAGCTGCCTCTGATTATGTTCAGCCAACTCTACAATATCATGCAACATGAAGCAAGTAAAGTCATCTTTCTCTTGGCTATATACAAGTGAATTAGTTACTCCATTTTTTGTAATTGTCTTTACAAAAATAGTTTCTTTGTATAATCTTCTCTCATCCCCACCAAAAGTCAGTATAACTGCATATGTAAAATCTAGTTTCAGGACACCACCCAATTTAGCCCCCCATGACCTATATAGTAGCATTCCAAATCTAGCAGGGATATCTCCTACTACTACATCCATGACCAAACTTCTAGCTGGAATCTAGGCTAGTGATACTACCAGATCCTTAATGACCCCTAGACACTTGACTTTGTTTGAATCAAAAGAGTACAGGTCTCTATAGGGTTTAGTAACTTGTAGATTTAGTTGTTTCATCACTGACAATTGCATAATTTTGTGTGAAGCTCCTAAATCAAACATACAATTATGCAGGAGGAAATCATGAATCAATAAGGAAATATAAAAAGGGGATGTTGAAGAATCTAATTCCTCTACATGTGGTCCAAAAACCACTACTGGATTATCTTCTTGCAAATTTACAGTGTCATTAATATTCACATTTTGCTTTAAATTAATAAACTCAACAATCTCCCTCTGATAAGCTGGTGTTTTTGCTAATTCTGTAAGGGGAACTTGAATTCTTACCTTCTCTAACTCTTTAGTAAGATTGAACAAATGACCCTGTTTAGCACTCTTCTAATTTGCATCTTCTCCTTTCTTCATGACTAAAATTACTTGGGGAATTGAAACAAGCTTCTCCAAAGGAATTTTTCCACTTTGGTCTTGAGAAGACTCACCTTGAAGCATTTGTGTCTTACCATTTGCATTCTGTTGTTGCTTCCCTTTATTTATTGGTTTTGCAAGCTGAGATTCTTGTGGATTCGACTTTGGTGAGGAAGCCAAAACTTGCTGCTCACCTTCATTTTCTTGACTTCTTGATATTTTCCTTGATCTCAAGTCATATTTCTTGTGTATTTCTGCCTACATAAAATCAGAGAATTGCTTCCAATATTCATCAATTTCATTTTCATCATAAATAGCATCTATTTCAGCATATTCATACTTTTCTCCTTCAACACCAAGCTCATCTTCATATACTACATATAATGTAGAAGTTTGATCTTCATGGTCCCTGGGGTGCTCAAGTACTTCATGAGGATCTGCCTCTATATACAATGGTGCTTGAATCTGATCCTGATCTTTTCTCTCCTTTTGCAAGATTTGCAAAGGTTGTCTTCTGTATTGGGGATTAAAGCTATTATTAGACTGTGTTTGTCTTTGAGAATTCTCATTTTCTAACTCTAACTTATATAATTTATCTGACAATGTTTTAATTACATTACTCATATCCTCTAGTTTTTGACTTTGAGAGGATTCTACCTTTGCCTTTCCCTTGTCTTGGATAGGCTATGTCTCTGGTGTTATGCCTGCAGCCACCAGATTTTCTTCAATCTCTAATGCATCTGTTTGGATCTGATCAAGGGTTGGGGATCTCCTTTCCCTCAATGTATATCCAAAATCTAACTCAAAAGCCCCTCCAAAAGTTATTTTTGCACTAGCAGGAGGGGACTTAATATCCACTGGAAGACTATTGTACAATTTATTAAATCTTCTAACAAATTCAGCTACAGTTTCATCAGACTTCTTCTTTATAGCGTTAAACTTTGTTAATGAATACCCATGGTCTCTTTTTTCTCCCCATCTCTGGGTGAATAGGCGCTCCATCTCTTCTCAAGAAGGAATAGAGTTATTAGGAAGCCCTTTAAACCATTTTCTCACTTATCCATCTAAGGATTGAACAAAAAGTCCTAGAACAACATCCAAATGTTCAACATTTATGTTTTCTATAAAGTTACAAAATATTGATACATGATTCTCCGTTGTTTGTTCATCGTTCCCTATAAAGTGAGGAAGAATCTTGAGGTATTCTTGTGCCATTTAATTCAATGGTTGTGGCAGTTGAAAAGGTGCATATCTATTCATCAAGAATGTAGGAGCTACCATGTTTTCTCCCAAATTTACTGAGCCTTGATTACCAGAAGATGTGGAAACTAACCGAGGAGTAAATGGAGTGTGCAAAGGTGGTAATATAGTTATAGGTTTAGGCTGAATAACTATAGTAGATACTGAAAAAGAAATAGACTCTAAAGATTGTTCTTAACAGTTGGGCTCTTGAAATGAATTGGATGTAAAAGGTGACTCTTAGTCAATAAAAGAAGAATGTGAAAGACATGAAATGTTGCCTGGTGCAGATAGTGTAGGACTTGGTGTAAATGGCGTTTTAGGCCTTCTAACCCTCTTGGAAACTAGTCTTTCAGGGTTTTAAAGGGCTTTAACTTTCTACTGTGAGGTATCTAACCTTGTATGGGGTATCCTTGGAGCCAGAGTTATTGATTTTGTTCAAAAAAACCAAATATTTCCTCCTCACTGAAAAACCAGAGGAAAATATTGAAAACCCAGGGAAAAATGCTCATGTATTCTATTGGGTCCCCATAATACTAGTGATTACCCCATTACTATTGTAGTTGTACCCCTTATTAATATTGTTATGCCCCTATTGTGCACATATTGTTACTATTGTGCCCCATAGAAGCCCGCTATTGTTATTATTGTGCCCTTACATTATTATTGTTATGTAGGCTCTCATTATGTTATGACTCCTTAGACTCCTATATATAGAAAGGAGGTCTTTTCATTTGTATCATAGAAGAATTGTTCATTTATGTAATGTAAAGGAGGTTTCCCCCTCGAAGAGGCTGAATTCCTAAGGCGTTGATCTATCTTTCTATCTTTTCTTGAGCTGGTTTCATAACATTTGGTATCAGAGTTTTGGATTCTAGGGTTTCACTGCTCCAAACAGGTCATCGTGGCATTTTTTCTATAACTTTTTTTCAGTGACGTTTCAGAAGTTGAAAAAAAACCCATTTGATAAAACATCACGCTAAATCTCGGGTCCGAATTTCAAAGCATTTTTCACTATAATTGCGGAGTTGCGGAGATATGATCTGAGGAAGTTGGTCTTTTTGCAGACTCCTAAATTACATTCCAAACAAGTGACTTAGGGAAAGTCGTTATAACTGTTTCTTTGAGAATTGGATTGAAATTTCGTAAAATGGTACAGAAAGAGGACGGAATGTAGTTTCTTATATATATTTTTCAGAGCCAGAGGTCAAAACAGTGACTCATGGAATGTCGTACAAGTTTGCTCTACTGAATTAGTATATAATCAGGTCACTGTGGGAGATTTGGCATAACTCTTCATTGGAGAATCCAATTGGGGTCAAACTGGTGGCATTGGAAAGAGGACACAGAGGGCTACCACAGGTCACAATTTTAGAACTGGATGACCCAAAATTACAGAGATACATCAGAGGCAATATCGAGCTCCAACAAAGTGAAAAACGGTGTGTATATTTTTTAAATGTTTGCTTAAGCTTAGTTTGAAAATTTATTTTGAAGGAATTAAAAGGGCATAGTGAAGCATTATTATCAGTAATTGATGCCTCAAAGAAAGAAAATGGAAACACCTAGTAGGCGACCTAAAAGCTCTAGCATGACTCATGAAGAAGAGGAAAAAATGCAACATGATATA